>VWYO01021855.1:112305-129026 GCA_013400275.1 Rhadina sibilatrix | reverse complement strand
AAAAGAAAAAAAAAAAAGACCCTAAATCCTTAAATGTCGTGGGACTGCTTCGGAGATCTCTGCTGCTCCCAGGAGCAAGTGGCACCTTCTGAGCTGCAGAAGGGCTCAGCAGCCACCAGGTGACATGAGAAGGGAATTGCAGCCGTTGGAAAGCTCAGAGAGACAAGGAAATAACTCCATCACACTGGAAGGCTGGATTTTTGATGAAGATACCCTACGGCCACATAGGAGGGAGTGTATTTCTGGGAAACACTGAAGTACAGTGCCCATATCAGAGAGAGTGTGTATGCTAGAGGAACTGGTGAAAAGTGAAAAATACAGTTGTATTGAAAATTACGTTTAATGATTGTGCAATGAGACTATGCTTAATGACAACTTGTTCTATTCTAGTACTGCTTTTTCATAGAACAGTTCAGGGAGCTTCAATTAGATTAGGTTGCTCAGAGCCATGTTCAACATGACCAAGAATGTTTCCAGGGATGGGGCACCCTACCTCTGTGGGCTACCTGTTCCAGTGTTTCACCATTCTCATTCTAAAAAAGCCTGTTGTTTTAGGAATAAAATTATTGAGGGTCCTAGAAATCCTTGGGGGAGAAAAAAAAAAATTGGTGTCTTCTTTATGTGTGTTGTCCTTACATTTTAGATAACAGCACTGGTGATCTCTTTGGAAACTCTTCCAGAACCACCTGAACTTGCATGTCCTCCCCATATCATGGCTCCAGAGCAGATGGAAATCTTCTCTTCCAATTGGGATGTTTTTTTTGTTTTCATGCCAATGTGCAAGGTTAAGATTTTGACTGAAGGAATTACACCTGTGGAGCCGTGAAAGCAAACACACAATGAAAGATTGGACAGTTTGGAACACTTTAGTCTGGAAAAGAGATGACTGAGGCATATGACAAGGATGACAAACATAAAGTAGTTTGGAGCAGGCATATAGGAATCAACAGTTTCTTCTTTTACTTAGAAGGTAGGAAAAATTAAGGTACGAGTCAAGTTCAAACCAGAAAGAAGGAAATGGCTCTCCACACAGGAAGCTGGACACATGAGGAACTCCTAAGCAAAGGACAAACATGCATGCAAGAATTCTGAAAAGATGCCAGATAGGCAGCTCAAGAATATTTGCTGGAAATTATTCAGCAAGTAAACAAGAGGGGGATCATGAAATGTCTTTACTGAGAAAAGGATGAGAGACTGTTAAGGGATTCTCTCACATCTGTGCTTGCCTTTTTTTAATATTTTAACTCCTCTGGAGTGCCTGTTTGTGGTGAACGGTTATGACTGTCAAGCTCAAATTCCCCCCATGGCACATCACGTATTTTTAAGTACACCCCAAAGCAAGAGTGGGACAAGGCTGCCCTCCATAGCAGAACTGCATAAGGAAAACTACAGACCATTCCTGTTTCTAGAGGAACAGCTCAAACGGGATGCCTTGGGATGGTGGAACCAAAAATGTGNACCAACAGGGTGTCAGGTTATTCCTTCTGACTCTGTCAGGGTTCTCCAAAATTGTTGTTTGTTTGCTGGTTTGGTTGAGTGGTTTTGTTTTTCTACTACATTTGTGTTATTAATATTCCTAGTAAAGAACTGTTATTCCTATTCCCAAAATTTTTGCCTGAGAGCCTTTAATTGCAAAATTATAATTTGGCAGGGGTGAGGGGTTTACATTCTCCATTCTAAGGGAAACTCCAGCTTTCCCTGGCAAATACCTGTCTTTCCAAACCAAGACGTGGGATGAAGGCGTTATGCTTGCACAAACTGATGCGTCCCTCTGGTTCAGACATCCCGTGGTCAGTAAAATGTGAGCTCTTTGAGAAGATGGGATCTTCATTTGTGACTGAAATGTGCCTCTGCATTTAGCTCCACCTATCCCTCTTCCTAGAAAGAGAGGTCATCTCCATAATTTTTCCCTCTCTAGTTTATACTGTGAAATGGACACCCAAAATCTATACTGCCTATATGGCATTGTCATTGTTCTTTTGGACAAGAGCCACCACACCATTTCCAGGTCTGCCCTGCATTTGGTATATTCATATGCAACGCTTAAGGACCTCAGGCTTGCAGATTCCTGACTCTTAGCTCTGTGATGTGACTACAAATCCCTTCTCTCACACTTCTGAGTATCAGAACAAACAAAGACACAAACTTACAGCATTGTAAGGGGATGGCTCGATGTTTTTTTTTTTTTTTTTTTCTTTTTTTTTTCTTTTTCTTTTTTTTTTTTTTTTCTTTCCCCATCCCTCTAAATGGTGGAAAATACGTAAGTGCCAAGGCTTTAAGTGCCAAGGCTTTCCCTTCTTCCCTTGTCAATCTTTCAGAAGCAGACTGTATGGAACATTAACTTGAGAGGAGCTCAGACAGATGCTTTCCTTAAGCAGGTTCTCTTGATCCTGAACCTGGGAACATTTGAGTTAATGGGAAGTAGTTAACACTTAGGCTTGATGAAGTGAAGGCAGCAGTTTATGCTGCTGGTGAAAAGGAAGCTCAAGCCATCTCCGGGACAGTTACTCCTCCATCAAGGTGGAATAATGCATGGACTCAGACTGCTCAGATTTTCTCAATGGAAAGAAAGAAATCTGTTACGCTCGCAGTAACAAGAGCAAAAGTTTAACCAGATTTTCGTTCGCTGAAGAATTTCTTCTTGATTGAATTTGGTATTTTGTGCAACCATTTCCTGTCAGCAGAAACACCCAGTGCATGGGATATGTGCTTTGGTAGCAGGGTGAGGAATGCTTAGCCAAGTACATGGATGCCCCCTTCCTTCTGCCTTATCCAACCTTCAACAGGTCTCGCAGCCTTCATGTACCTCATTCGCCAGTCTAAGACAAATAATACCAGGCTAAATTCAGAGGATCTTGTGGGGTTTAAGAGTAGTTTATAAAAGCATGCTAGAAAAACTTAACCAAAAGGCCTCTGCAGCTGCAAATTCTATTAATTCATTAGGCCATCTCTTACACTGTGAAAATGCTGATATGATTGCTACTATCGTTTTTTCTACTTAAAATGCAAGATGCCTAAATTTGCTTGCGAAGACAGAGTGAAGAAGCGATAATTTAATTCAATTTATGAAGAAGGTGGGAGATGTGTTGCCACTGAAAGAGCTGAGATCAAGTAACTCTGTGTGGCTGCTAGATAGAGTGGCTGAAATTCTGCACCACAGCACAACACTATTGATTTGAAAGAATTTGGTTCAAGTGCTGCAGAAACTGCTAAACAGGCAAGGAATATACTACTGGCTCTGAAAGACATAATTTCAGCTGAGGGGTTTTTGGAGATGCTATGTATCAACAATGCACAAATAATGGAGTAGAGTTACAACATTTGGAGGGCTGATAGAAAAGCTGAATCCTCAAATTCAGCGTGGCATAAAAGTTCCAGTACAGTCACATGTCCAAAGGAGTTTTTAAGTGACAATTAGACACATTATTTCTTAGAGAGTTTCCCTGAATAGAACATAAAAGCAAAAGCATTTCAAAGGTGAATACTCACTGGAGGCAAGAAATCTTCTTCCAGCTGTATTACAAAGATTTACCAAGACGATTTTATGTAGATTTTGCAACTTGCACGGCAAGTGCAGGCAATTTTCTTCTGAGATGCTGTCAAGCCAGAGGATCTGTGAGTAAAACAGTGATGACAGATGTGGGACTGCCCTTCCTGATTCTCTTCCCTCAGGAAATCTGAGGCAATTTGCAATGAGATTTAAAAGAAAAAAAAAAAAACTAAAACAAAAAAGCAGCCCTCATGCTTGTATATGACTGCTTCTCTAGACTGCTTTTCACATAGGCACTATGGATTGCTGGGGCCCAGAGGAAGGTGGATCTCACAAGGTTACAACCAAGCAGCTGCCATCTCTGAGCTGACTCACCAATGGTTGGAAATGAGGGCCAAAAATAACTTCAGGCTATCATTTTTTTGTTCTTCTGATGCTGGAAGGATTATTAGCCACCAACAAGGTTCAAAGTATAAGGTAGATTCATTCTTGTCTTTCTGTCTATAAAATCCAAAGTTCTTCCTGCCTTTCAGGCTGCTGGGAAGTAGCAGTACCTCTGCCAGAGATGTTGTTCGTTGTATGCTACTCATTATTTTTCTTCAAACACAATAATAAAGGGAAAACAAAGACAAAAACAACTGAGATGGGAAGGAGAAACCTCCTATCAGCCTTGTCTTGCAACTCCTTTCCAATAAAAATCAGCCACACTCAGCATGGTAAATGACTGCTTTCTAACAAAGCATTGAGCCAAACATGGAGAACTCAAATGACCAAAGTGCTGTCTGGCTTTGGGCTGGGGGACAGTAAATGTTCATGGTTTCTGTAAGAGAAGGGAAATAACCAAGCAGCCTGCACCATGCCCCCTTCTTACACAGTGGAAGAAGACAGCAGACCACGGAAAGTCACTTTCCTGAGCATTAAGCCAGCATTTCCCTGACTGCTTTCTACGTGATTCTTGTCAGTCCTGTGCTTAACAAACTCTGCCTGCACTGTAAGCCATTCATCTTTACTTTGTGTTCAGTATATGATACCATCACATGCATTTCTTGCTTCAAGTGCTTCTGACAACTTTGAGAAGAATTTTCTTTTCCTGTTATAGAAAAGGTCAATACTTTATGTTCTTAAGTATTGTTACTGGTGTTTGGCATATACAATGCCTCTTCTGGAGATAAATGAATGGTTTGATGACCATTTATATCCACAAAACTCTCACAAACTATTCCAGACAGGAAAATGGGACAATGAGGAGGTACAGGAAGGGACTGAATCATCCTCTCAAAAAGTCTGCAAAAAACTGGTCACCAGCTACACACTGGGTTCCCAAGACAACATCATTTTATAAGAGCACTCAACCCCAAACACCTGGAAGCTTGCAATATCCACAGTTCATTTAAAACTGTAGCTTGAATTATGTAACAGTCAACACTTCCATAGGACAGCAGAGTCAGTATGTGTAGCCAACCCTCACTACCCAATCCAGCCTGATGAAATGTAATTAGATTGACTTCTCCCCCAAAATCACTCTCTTTGGAAGTCAGCTTTAAGAAGACTTCACTGATGCAATTTTTTGGCACTCTGTGGGGAGCAAATATACTTTTGTTTCTTGTCACTAGTACTGATTTTTTCTCAGTGATGAAGTACTGTCCTCTAACTTGGGCGAGCTCTAACTCTTCTTTAATAACAATACTACAGAAAAATCAAATTCTTTAAGATCTTATTCCCGACGATCTTTCCCCCTTCTTCCCTCCTTCCCATGTATAAAATAACTAATGCTCACTCATATTCAGCTAGAGCCACATAAACATACATGCAGATTGGGAACTGTAAGCAGTAAGAATGGGAAGGTAATGAGTGCATTCAACTGCAGCTGAAGCAGTGAGGGTGTTTCTGATTTGGAAGATGATGATAAAGTTTTGGTAGGGCTCACAAAGTCAGGAGAGGGATAGAGGAGTGGGAAGGTCAATTATCCTGACCTGTGGAAATGGAAGTCTATTTTAGCAAGCATGCTTTGGCAGATGGAAGGGGACAGTGTGACAAGGTGTGGAGGTAAAGAGATTTTTTTGGTGTGGTAGGCAAGACCTTGGCATGAGCACAGAGTTTAACAGTGTGTGAGTAGGAGGCCAGAGGATGTACCAATCTGAAATTTTGAGACTGTTCCTGCAGAGACGTCAATGTTCCAACTAAAGCATTTTCCAGCAGTTTAGTTCTTCAGTTCCTGAGGGAAGCACAGCCATATACTCCTCCAGTTGCCAGTGTCTGTGCTTCCCTCAAAACTCTTTTGCATTATGTCCTGAGCTGCTGTTGTCTGTACCTCTGAACACAGCTCTGGGCAGGAAATATTCTGACTCTGACACAGAGCTCAGTACAGATGTAACAATAGGTGCTTGTCTGTACTTGCTGTCCAAGGTAGGACTCATGTACTTCTCCTGAATGGATTTGTCTGATCAGAGTTTCTGCATTAAGTTCCCAGCAAAGGCTCTCTCAGTAGAGGTTATTATAAACAAGGCTCAGTCAAGGATGCAATTAACCAACGATTTTTGAAACAAATCCGAGAGCTGCCTCTCACTCTGAATGTTCCTCTGGCATGAAAGCTTTCTAGAGCTGCGTTTAGTGAACACATGGAAACAAAGATCAGAAGAATACTTTAATGCCGTTACAGGCAGTTGAGCAAGTCAGAAAAACAGAAAATGAAACTAAATCAACAGGGGAGCCGATGCCACACAGGCTGTGTTGTGTGCAGCCTGCGAGCCTCTTCACCCGCACACACCAAAAAAAACCAGTTACACCAGGGCCCAGCAGGGTGTCAGAAACATCAAGCATATCAGCAGTGCTGCTAATTCTGAATTAAATATAGCACAGCTTACTGTCTCGTAGCTAATGGAAAGAAAGCCTGAGAAATCACTTCATCTGCTCTAGTAACACGTGCACCATCCTGTTGGCTGCCAGCAGGAACCCGCGACTGAACTTCAAACCTCCATCCCTCTGCCCTCAGGAAAGAGGAAAACATCTGAGTAATGGTGATTATGTCAGAAATTGATAGCAAAATACTCATCTCTGATGTTTCCTGGCTGTGTTTTTATGGTTATATGTCTGTACCTTGTGTATGTTAGAGCCTCTCTCTAGTACTGTAACAACCCATGCTAGCAAATATCCCGGTGCTGCAGAGCCCATCTCAGCTCCTAGCAAACCATCCTATTAGAAAGTGACAAGAATTTCTACAGTTCCCTCAGCTTGTTCATGTGCATCTAGTTCCTTAGCTTTGTATTATGTTAAAATAATTTGGTCAATAGTTTTCTTGTATTGTCTTCGTTCACAAAGCAGAATCTGGAAGACAATTCATAAATCCGAAACTTCAGCAATTCAGTTTGGTTGCATCATTTTTCTTTAAGCATATATTTAACAGATGATGTCTTACTTGGCCATTTAACAGAGGCATCCTATTTCTACCAGAGCCTCAAATGTTGTTAAAATCTCAGTGCCAATGGCAAGGTCATCAGAGGAGCTGTCCATGACCAAAACTGCTTTTTGGCAAAGCCCAAAGAGGAATCTTGGTCGCGACGATGATGGTGGTGGTGGTAAGAGGTGTTCAGCACACTGCCAGGCTGTGACACCATGTTATTGATAACTGGTTTTTCCAGATGTTTGGTGAAAGCTGTGGGAAATGTAAAAGACTTGCAGGAAAGGCTGGTGTTCTATCAGCCCATTTTCCCTCTATAGCTAATATAAGGAGCTCAAACATATGTGGGGGAAAAAACACATGAAAGATGACCTAGGGGAAGGTACCAAATAACCTGTTACTGAATATGTGCTGCCATGCCCATATCCCATGGCATTGCAGCCTGGACCATCAGAGCCCAAAGACCACATCATCAATCTCCAGGCAAGATGTGCTGAACTCAGGGTTTCCACTTCAGTTTAAAGATTTACATGCGTAATATGACAAAGGAAAATAAGAGCAACGTGGAATCTCTCAAGAGGTAGAGAACACACATTAAAAAAAAAAAAAAAGAGAAACAACTGACTGTATGTAAAATTATGTATGTAAAATGTAAAAATATGTTGTAAAAACCAATCAAGAAACTGCTCAATGTAGGGAGACAAACAGCTCAGTTTTTGCAGATTTCTTAATGGGGTAGCAGGTCGTCCTCTGCAATGCCCGGAGCTCTATGGAGAAAACATCAGTTGCTTTTACATTTGACCTGTGGACATGCAGGAAAGAATATCAGCAGAAATGCTGCACCACAACCACAGAAAGCAGGAGAGAGCAGAGATGCTCAACTGGTATCAGCTGCAGCCACTGCAGTGAAGCAACTTCTCTCTCCCTTTAAATAGTGCCTGTCAAGTTAGCATGATTATTGGATATTATGCTACTACAAATAACAAAAGGACATCACTTGTACCACAGGAAATCATAGAAAATTGGATAAATGGAGCGTTTCAAAGCTAAAGAAAGAAGTAATAAAAGAATGTACAGACTAGGTCCTGTGTGACAAGGCACTGACAAACAAAGCCTGAAATAAAGCAGTGCCCAAACTGAAAAAATACTGCTAGGAGACTAACCTGAAAAAATTAACAAAGCCTGAATACACAATAATATATTAAAAAAAATCAACTAATTGTATCTATCTTGATCAAAGCTGATCAGATGTTTGTCACTTAGGCAGCTTCACGAAAAAATTGTACTTCTGTTAAAAGCAAAGCATTTGGCAAACATATAGATTGTGACAAACCCCGAACCATTAAGGACAATCAGTTTTTAAGTCACAAAGAGCATTTCAGCATTTTTGTTTGTGTATTTCCCTCGTGATCTCATACTTTTGCATTTGGCTTGCTGAGTTCTCTGGCGGATGTAGCTGTAATAGCTGCTCCCATTCCCTGCTAAGGATGTTGTTTTGCCTACACTTGCCCAAAATCTAAGCATGTAAGTTTGTACAGTAAATAGGAACTGGACAATGGTTTTCAGCTGTATCCACTCACTCACCCAATGTTCCCCCACCTCCACCCCAGCATCAATGCTCTCCAGAAAGACAAGAATTTGTCAGGTCTAATACATCTCCCATCACTAGCAATGGAGCATACCACATATAACATAGGGATACCACTTTCAATAGCACCCTACTAATGTCCTCAAGAAATTAATGGCTCCACATTGACCTTTCCAGGATATTTAGCAACTGAAGCACAAAGGAGTGGTTGCTTTGCACCATCCATCCCGCTGTAGGATCAAGATATGACAAAGAACTAACCTGGGCTTGGGAGTGTGGCAGCAGCCACTCATAGCACAGTCATACATATTTCATATTTGCACAAAGGAGCAGAATTAAGATTATCTAAGTTATCTTAATGACACCATGCCTTTTTTGAACGTTTGGTTTTGCAGGATTGCATGTAAGCTATGGAAAGAACAGCCAACCACGAGTGATGCACTGAAATGGTATAATCAGTAGGAAGGAGAGGGAGGTATGGACTGTCAATGATCCTGAAAGCCTTTCAGACTGGGTACAGTCTCACACAGCTGTGGTGAAAAACATCATATTCCACCACAAAAGAGTGCCAAGAGGTGAGTGTCATGCAGCAAAATCACAAAGCACCCAATGAATCCAGGCCAGTGACCACAAAGTCTGTGGCAGCCAGGCTTTCTTCACAAAGAGAGGTGCCAGTACACGCTGTAATGCAATCCACTCCTAGATGGCTTTAGAACAAGTCCAGTTTTCAATCCTTCCAGTCTATTCAACTTATCACTACGTGATGTCACCCAAAAAGAATATAAAAAAACACAACCAGCATTTATTTTGGTGTGCTTCTCCTTCCTTGATCTCTCCCCCTCACCCCCCTCCCTTCCAGAAATTTCCAGCAAAAGTGAATACTTGCAGTGTTTCTGTTCCGTAAATGGTTTCATGCTTAGCAGCAGGCACCAGAAAGGTTCAGTTCTTGCTCTGAACCTGTGTTTATATTGAGCTGGAGGTGGTTTTAAACCATCTTCCATATTTGGGGCCTACTCAAAGCTGAGTGACCTAAAGGGCAATCTACTGATGCTCCATCTCTGACGTCTACAGAGAGGCCCTTTTGAGCCTTGAACAAGTAAAGAACAGCCGTAATATCCTCCCTTTCTGCCTCACAAGATTTAGTGCAGAAACTCTGTCCTGCCCAGAAAGTCACAAGGTGGCCTTACTGCCACTGACAAGCCTCGAAAACAGGAATACAGGCTGGGAGAAATCCCAGGCTTTTCCCTTTCAGGCTTTTTGGATAATGGACTCAATTGCCTGGAGCAGTAAAAGTCTCCCTGGAGATAGATCACTAGGAGATAGATCACCAGGCTAAAGGAACACCCTGATTCCTCGTGCCTCAAGAGGTTGTGCCTATGAGCAACACTATGAAAGAAATGACAAATTGGGAAAAGCCTTCCTTAATGGATGCTTAAAAAAAAAAAAGAAAGAAAGAAAAGAAAAAGAAAAGAGAGAAGGGGCCACTTGAGGCACCTAAAGCTGTTAATAGTGACAAGACAAGAAGGGATTTCTGGTTAATCAACATCAAGGTCAGAGTCTTGTGGAATAAATTTCATATACAGTGAATAACTCATGCAGAGTGATGGCATGTTTAGCATCAACTCTTGGCAAAGATTTGTTTGCTTAATGACTTTTCTCCTTTTTTTTTTCCAGGCCAGCAACCTTTGACTGAAGAGAGTTTGTTAAAAGAGCTAAATGTCACTGAAAATGTGCTGTTAATCCTACTCATCAACAAATGTTAACCACAAAGTGATAATAAAGAGGAAAAAAAGGAACGGCGAGGCTCCAGTCAGGATTATGCTGGGTAAGTGCAGAGACCCGCATGACTCTCTGGCAGGAGGCTCTCACACTGGTTCTCCAAATACATGTCACCAGCTCTGGTTCTGCAGAAGGGCTTTGATGTTCGTTTGCAGACGGATGCACTGTACTTTTCCTTTGGCTTGTGCAAACAAAGAGAGGCATTTTGGTTTTCTCGGCAAACACTGTCAGATGTTTTATGCGCAGCAATAAAAATTAAGTCAATCTTTGATACTGCAAGTCTACCTCGCTGGAAACAAGCTTGGCTCAGCTACTGGTGGTGGATGTAAAGATAAAACACGTAATTTATTTTTTTTTTTTCCTAGATAAAGAAGTTTACAGATGTCCGTAATGTTTTGAAGATCTCAGCATTTGCTGACTTTAATGATCTCTGTGGAAGCTATTGGGAAGCAAGAGTTGAGGAAATGAGCACATTAAACCAGCCTTGAGCTCTTCCCAGATTCTGACCTTTGCTGCACAGATCCCTCCTAACTCTAAATCATCTCACTGATCAATGTAATTAATTTGTGAGCAACTATTCTTCTCAAGCAAAGTTTGCTGCTCTGATTTCATGCTGGAGGAACACTTGAGCACTCAAAGGCTTGCCTGTTCATCCTTGTTCAAGTTAAAAGCAACAAAACCTCACATCTAAGAAAAGTTACTGCTCTCCCAGAGTGCTAACCACCCTCAGGCTCTGTTGTTCACTTTTTCCCAAGGAAAAGCACAGTATGTTTGTGCAAGCTTTTAGTTTTTTTGTTTTTTGTTTTTTTTTTTTTTTAAATCAGGGTTGGAGTAATTTTGAGGCACCTTTGCAAATCCACTAACACTTGGTTTTAGTTTTGGTTTTATACCAGCTGCTGTTAACAGCAGTGATGCAAATATAGCAATTTCCTTTCAGAGGAGAGCAACAGCTTCTCACATTCCTTCTCACGTCCAAAATGCTTGGGACAAACCTGTGCCAGGTTTGTGAATCTCATGGAACATTGCCACTGAGGTGAAATGAAAGGTGTGAGGCTCCAGGCTGCCTCTTTCTGAAGCTCTCAGATCTTCCACTGCTCCTTCCTAGAAAGCCTACAAAATAGTTCCTGGTTTTACGAGCACTGCACAAGGTAACAGACTTTCTACACTGCCATCTCAAAGGTATTGCTTCTGATCTTATGAAAGCATGAAAAGGACAATTTTTTTAACCTTCCTGTTGCGGCTCAAATCAAGCAGAGACTTCAGCTGCGTGCCTCTAGTTGGTTTTGGGTTTTCAACAAGCATCAATCATTTCTATATAACTATAGCTAGCACTATTTGAAATTAATTACATCTAAGGCTCCAGCAACTCAATCTGGAAAGGCTGTGACCCCCAGTAATTCTGAATGATCTAAAATGGCTTCTTAGAGTTTCATCATTCATGAAACCATTCAAAATTCTTGAACATAAAATACATGACCTCACTCACCAGCACTGTATCATCTCACCTTCTCTTACGTAGTAAAGCTACACATATAGGTGTACATGTCCCCAAATGTACTTTTTCAAAGGAGCACACACTCATCTATATTGTTTTGCATTTAAATATATATTGCTTTTAAATTCTTAACATAGATGTGACTGAGAGCATCTCTGGTAGCAGAAAAATTAGATTGTGAAGTCAAGTGAGAAAGCCAGAAAATACAAAACCATTAAAATCACATTTTCTATTCAAGGAGGGCAGAGTTTGATCTTATCTTTTCCAGTGTTAACCCGGGGCAACTCTACTTCAGCTGATGAAGCTTAAGGAATTAAAAAACAAAGCAGCCAGAACAACGTGTCTCTCCTTCCTAGAAACTCAGAGTCAACTTTGTAAAGAATGAGTTTCTCTTTTCAGTGGTTTTGAGCATTTGTAAGTCTCTTGAATCCAGGCTGCCAAAGGTTAATAATCNAGTAGTTCCTTTAGGTCTAAAAAACCTGTGAACATAATAACATTCATTTACAAAAAAAAAAAAAAAAAAAAAAAAAAGTTTAAAGTGGGCTAAATCCTCCTTTCATGAACTTGAGATGAGTACTCCTGGATCCTGCAGAAATTAGTGGCAGGTCCAAGGTAATTATCACCATCTCACTTCTTTACTCAAGTACCTATTCAGAAGGGCATTCTTCAGTTTATTCTACAACTTCTTCTTTTTTCCAAGAGTTACAAGGTAGAAAAGGACACATGGAATCTGCATATCACATTAGTTGTGCTTACAAAGAGATCCCCCAATGCTGGTAGTTATTCATAGGGCAGAATCTTTCTACAGATCAGAACTAGGGTTTACAAAACTTACATGTGTTTTGTAAACACAAAAACATGTGTTTTCCATGTTCTCCCCCAAAACATCCAGCCATGTTTTGGTATGCATCACAAAGGAGCTAAACTGAGGGAAGGATGAAAACTTCCCCTCTACTCTTCAGAGACATAATTAAGGAATTTATGTTGCAATTCTTCAAGCAGAAGAATTAAACTATATCCTTTGTACCTTGACAAAAAAACCAACACAAAGTTCTCAGTTAACCCTGTATGGACAGAATAAGCAGGGTGGGCTTTATCACCACACACTGCTCAACAGGAATAAAGCAGATTGTTCTCCCTGTTTATCCACCCTCTCTCATCAGAAGCCAGGAAATGCTAAAGGAAGGAACAGTTATGTCATGAGCTCTAAGCAAGCAATTATGCAAGCTAATTTTTGCATGTAACAGACTGTGTTATTCCTATAGCCACTGAAACCTACACACAGGCAAATCTCACAGCTATTTTGTTACTCGTGCCATTCATGCTGTTGCCAATGTTGCTCGGATGACACTGCAGAGACTCAGGATAATTGGTGGGCAGATTTGCATCTGCTACCTGGGATCGTGGTCCCTGCATGGCAAAGCTGGGCCCCTAGACAACAGAGAGTTAGAAAGTAATTTGCAGTCCACTGTGAGACTCAAAGGGCTGTGCTGTCCTGCTCCCGCTACCCTTCGTATCATTAAATCAAACATTCACGTCAGGTATTTAGGACCTGTTTGCCAGATTGCAAAGGTAGATGTTTTTTTTGGCCCTCCCAACAGAGCTGAGCCCTGAAGTGAAGCCAAGACCTGTAATAATTTGCCTTGGCTGAAAGAAAAATAAACATACCCTGTACTGTATGCACTTCTGAGGTAATTACTGCCATTAGATCACAGCCTGGAAATGAATTTTAAACCATGCAAAGAGACCGAATACAAAAAAAACCCTATGTTAAGATCATGTTAAATGTCCAGTGTAACGTGTTAAAGCAAGGAGGGCTTAGCTGAAAGAAGGAACTTTAGCTCCAGCCCACCTTGTCAGACCCAGCCACTGCAACCCACGTGGTGAAGTTAAACTGCCTCTTGGTAGGGGCTGACCCACGTGCCCAGCAGGAACGGGCTAGGAATCCCATTTGAGGTACTATTGCCCCTAGCAAAATAGGCACTGTGTTCCTTTAGCACTGCTTACAAGGGATGTGTTGCATCTCCTATGTGTTTGCCCCTCTGCTTTCTTTAATTTCTCTCTGACTGCCCGTCTCCACTGCCACACAGGCACTTACCAGCTGAGCATCACCCAGCCCAACATCATTTCAGCCAGTTAACTCCTCCCAGACCTCAACAGCCTAAAAAGGGAGACTTTTGCAGGATCATTGGAAAAGGACTGAATATATCAAGAGGGAAAGCTGATTCCAAGTTCTAAAAAAGCTTAGTAGTCCAGCACAACTGCTTTCCTGGAATGTCACACCACCTCCCTATTTCAATCCACTTTCACTCTTCACAGTTGTCAAAGAGACAAAAGCCAATCCTGCACTCCTTCAAACACCCAGGCATGGAATATCCACAGGAGACCATGAGAGCTTTAGACACTGACTGCCCCAGGAGGGAGCTGTCCTGCACCAGGACTTCCCTCTGAGTCTCCCAGTGACCACATCTCGCCCTGGTGCAGCACTCAGCCCACCATCAGGATCACCTACAGCCCTGGCTCCTCAAGCACACTTCTGTAACAACCCTCTCCTAGAGCCAGATTTATTTATTGTTGCGCCGTTCCAGCCTTTAAAGGCAATAAAGAAATGCTCCCAGCTTGGCTGACAGAAACGCTCTGTGTGGCCGCACTGGTGAGACTGGGACACTGCTAGGTGTGTTTGCCTTTTCCTTGACCTTGCTGTTACTTTGCAGCCATCAGAGGCTGCTGCTCAGAGTGGCTTCAAGGTCCTTTGTTAGACTTACTGCCATTGACTCGGTGACAACGACACGATGTCTTTAACTTCTGATTCAGAAAACAGTCATTCAAATAAAGGATACACTGACAGCCCATTAACTACAGCAAAGATTGTTGTTGCTGCTACAGTTTCAGAGAGACCTATTTAAAAATAGATTAGGGTCCTGGAAACCACTCGGCTTATTCTGCCTTTTCCCCCCTCTTCTCTGCAAGACAAGTTACCAAACCAAACCTGGCATTTGCTTCCTCTCTGATCTAGTTACAACTTCATTATAGCAATATTGGCCAGCAGCAAGTAACTTATTAAATAAATGCCCTTTAAGTGCTTCTACCTGGATAGTTGATTCAGATAACAGAGAGATAGAGGGAAGGAAGGGCCTGGCTTGGCTCTGCCCACTTTCCACCTTCCCTTGTAGTAGCAGGGCCAGGAGGCCATTCCAGCTCTTCAGGCATGGGTGAGCAGCATCTCCCAGTGTTGCAACCAGAGGAGAAAGGATGCAGCCGTTTCAAGGCCACAATCAGCCTTCACAAGAGTCTTAAATAAACCTTCACTCTAATCATCCAGCATTTGTTCCGTGCACTCTGGCAAACGTGGTTTTGTAGGAAATGTGTTTATTTGTATGTATGTATTTATTTACTTTCTCAACCAAAAAACCAGCTTTCAATCCCTGCGAATCATTTTTCAACGAAAATGATTTTGCTGTATTTTTTTCCCCCCCACAAAGTTGACAATATCACCAAGGAAGCCATGGCCACCTCCTAGCAAGAGACAAGAGCCCTGCCTGCAGAAGGAAGAGAGCAAAAGGCTCAGGACACAGCTGGGCACAGTGTGACACCAGAAGGGTGGTGCTGGCTTGGTGATGAACAGCATAGATACTTCTCTTAGGAAAAGTAGAAAAAAATCCCAGCCTCCTGAAAGAAATGTTCCACTTCAGATGCTTAAAATAAACAAGATCTGCCATAACCACTACACCACAGGCTTCTGGGCAGGGCTGCTGCTTGATCTCACCTCTTGATGTGGTTCCAACAGCATTTAAAGAATAGCTAAACATTTAATAAACTAACAAAAGTGTGATTAGGACCTTCACAAAACACCAAGAGACCTAATACCTGTCAACATCATCATTAACCACAGGAATCCCCACCACCACCCTTTTCCCCCACTCTTGCTATGGGAAGCCATCCCCAGCAGAACTGTCCAGCACAAATAAAGTTTGCAGAAAGCAGGTGACTGTTTGTGGCTATTTCACAATGAGGTGGCCAGAGATGACTCAGCTAGATGGATTTGTTTGTTTGTTGGAGTGAGATGTTTTGTTGTTTGAGTTCTTTTTCAACTTTGAGGGATAGGGAAGATTTGCAAAGAGATTTGAAAGCAAATAGTAGTGAAGATTTGACTCAACCTAAGTGTGTATGTGTAAGCACACTCAAAAGCTGACATACATATTTATGTTTACTGTTTCTTCAGTACTGTTTGACACGAACAAATGCTTAAAATCAACCACAGGATGAGACGAACGCTCAAAGTTCATTGCACACATCTTAAACTACCAGAACTTGTGAACATCCACAGGCCAGATCAATCAGCCTGCAGTTTATGTCATTGCAGATGATCCCATCTTAGTTTCTCATCAGTACTTATTTCTCTGCCCAAATCACAAGTCTCAAACATGTAGTCATCCAAAGCAGAACCCTTGCATCTGTCATTAGATCTGTGAGATGTGAAATTTGTTAAATCCATGAGCCCTGCCCCTTTTATTTCCTCTAAAAATTCAAAAGTACAATAAAAACTTCGGGGTTTTTATACTTTATTGTCACATTTATAAGGATCATTTGAGGTAGTCTTGCATTAACTTTGATGTCTGCCTCCTTCCATGATGTAATATACAGAACATGTACTTCCTGGACCAAGAATTTTGCAACGATCACTGTATTATTACAAGAATGTTTACTTGCCATCTAACCTCACTTTAAACCAAACACACAGTGAGGTTTTTCTCCTTACAAAGAGAAATTGTAAAACAACCTTTTCCACAGGCCTGTAATCAAGCCCTTAAATCAAACATGAATAACAGACTTTCATTTATCAATTCACCCACTGTTTTTTGGTGGGCTTTTTTTGCCCTTCACTTTTTTGGGTGCAGCAGATAAAAAGACCCAGTTGTACTATCATAGCCCATTGCTCTGTAACCAAACTCTGCATGGGAGAAACATTCCT
>VWYO01021855.1:93294-108036 GCA_013400275.1 Rhadina sibilatrix | reverse complement strand
AAAAAAAAAGGTTGGGACATTTCAGGCACAACAGGATTCAAGGACTAGTTTAAATGTCTCTAAAGAAAAGTGCTGAGAAGAAAGATTTCCCAGGATGGAAAAGGATGAGTATATGAGCCTTCCAAGGACTTAGCTACTGCCACAGGACCAGGGATACAGGGGAGCCACACTCTGCCAGGCAGCTGCTTCCAGAGGAAGCCAAAGCAGGGGAGGTACAGCAAACCTTCAGCTGCTGTTTCACAACATCAAATTTCCTCAGGTTTTAGCCCAAACCCCTTTTGCTATTGCTTTATAGGTGAGGGCATCTCTGCAAGAAGAGGTGATCATTTTTACATCTGTCAAGGTCAAGGCACCTGCATCCTTCGAGAGATCCAGGCCAAAATTGTTTTAGTATTTCTCTGCATTAATTCTCATCTCACAGCTAGATAATAATTGCACCTTAGGAATGATGGCCCAAAACACGATGGGGGATTTTTATGTGTATATTCCTATGTGTACCTTTAATATTCAACCCAAGGAAGTCATTCTCCCACCTGAGAACCAAACTGAGGCTTTCCCCTACTTTTTCCACCTCGGGAAGCACCACTCAATTTGCTAAGCACACCTTGCCTGGAGAAGGAAAGCGTGTGCCCTGCCAGTGTGCCCTCTGCACCAAGCCCCTGATAACACAGGGGATGTTCTCCCTGACAAACCCCCCACGCTGTGCAGCCACAGCAACACGGCCACCTCCTGCCTCATTGTGAATGCCCAGACTAGGCAAACAAGACTGCTCATGGCTATTCAGGCAAATTTGGGCCACCACGATGGGAAAGGTGCAGGGGGAAAACATTATGACCCGAGCTCTTTTGAAACAACCTGACAGCTGATAGATGAGCATCCATAAAATGACAAAGGATCCCTGTGTAAAGCCCCTTGCTACCAACGTCTTCTCCCTGGGAAACTAATTACCCTGTACTGTCAGTGAAAATATTATTTTTCCGGTAATTATTTTCCCTTTTCAGTGACAAAATGACCACGAAAAGCCACCTCACCTCTAATTTTTTTTGCCACACTTGGATTAAAAACATCATGCAATACTGTCCGTGTGATTTTATCTCATTTAGCTCCTTAAATCCGTAGAAATGAGTAACACTAAGCAAATCTTAAATCACCGGGGTTGTGTTTTTATGATGCTGATTTCCAGTTGCTGTTGGCTGTGTGGGCACTGAGAAAGGCAGCAGAGAGAGCAGAGTTTATCTCCAGGCTGCCAAAGCAGCAGTGAGAGAGGGGTAACAGTTGTTGGATGGAAGTTGCTGAAGGCAAAGTGCTCTCTATCAAAATGTGTTTTTAACAAATATTGGGTGGTGCAGTCTTCTTCCTCAGGTGCTGGGTTCAATGCCCTTTGGTTAGACTTACAATGGAAATCTGTCTTTACAATGCATGTGTGTTAAAAATCAGAGAGGGTCATAATCCAGTTTGTTAATTCAAACCCTTGGGAGGCTCGAGACCCAAAACCATTACAAAATTTTGAATGTCACTTGACTTGTATATATGATCTAATTTACATGCTGCAAGATTTACAGATCTTGAAAGCTGAATTCAGCTCCAAAAAGTGTTTTAGGACATGGAATAAAATTCAGGTGGATTGTTTCTCTCTTTTTTTTTTTCTTCTTTTATTCCAAACCACATTCTATAAATCTATAGAAATAAATAACATTAATTCTGAAACGTAAGCCTCAGACCTCTTTTTACATTCATTAGTGTTAGAAGAAAATAAAGTGGTTTTTTCTACAGAACAAAACTATTTGATTACTGAAAATTTTCTACTCAACTCAGAGTTTTAGTGCTACTTGTGAGGTTATCACAAGAAAAAAATGGTTTAGTATAATAATCCAGCATCTAACCACAAAGACATATGGGCAAAAGCCTCCAAATTGCATTGACAATCCATTAAGTATTAGCTGTCAAAAAGAAAAAAATAAAATAGAGAAACAAAGTGTCCCTTAGCTAAATGTAAAGAAGGATTATACTTAGCTACAGAATCCCACATTCAGAATTATACAAACTGCCAAGGACTGACTCAACCTGCGAGGGTTATCCAGAGCTGGGAACTCTGAGAAGCCAAGCAGGGTAGGACAGGAAAACTGGAGTGACTGACCAAAGCAGAGAGAAAGAGCTGCTGAGACAAGGAGCATTTTTTTACTCTGCCCACAAGCACCCCTGTCCCCAAAATTAACTATTACTCCAACCAACAAGTGATAAACCCTGTTGCAAACCTTGCTTTGATATTAAAATACACGCACGGGGCTATTTGAGGAGGCAATTAAATTACCAGGGTCAGCCAGCAATTCAGTGTTGTTGAAAGCCAAGGTCAGAGGGAGCCTTCTGATGATCGAGTCCAATTCAAAATTTAGTTCTCTCAAACAGTGGGCCTAAAGTTTTCATGTTGTTAGCATAATGTGACAGTCTGGAATCTCCCAGTCTCTGCATTTCATGTTCAAGTTGTTGTCAGCTTCCCCTGGGTAACATTATCATCTCCAGTAAATATTTTCACATGATCTACTAAAGACAAAAGCCTCTGTTTCCCTGTATAATTTCCTCTACGTTGCAGAGCACATTGAAAAATCACCATTCTTACCACCTCTGGGAAAAAGCCTTATTTCTTGCTAGAGCTTCTTTCAGCAGGGAACAATAAGCAAGAAAAAGAGAAGAGCTTTTCTGTTCATTTCATTCTATGCCATCTTTGCATGAGTCAGGATGTAAAGTAACTCAAACAGTAAATGTCACACAGTTGTGCACCACAGCAAGTGGAATAATCAACTCTGATATTGTTTGGAGAGACTAATTTTTAGTGGAAGAAATATCAGCTTTTCAGGTTTCTTATGAAATGCTGTTACTCAAATATGAGGATCAACTGTGTGATGATTATGAATAGTTAAAAATGGAACAAGAAATGCTCATTTGAAACATCTCACCAATAAAAGTAAACTTGGAAAAAAGAACAACTTAAGCAAATATGCAATACATAGTATAATAGACATAGATAAGATGTAAGAACATGCTAGGAAAGGGAGCCTGTTTAGACAGCCAAATCAAAGCCCCATCAGTTAAGTCTAATTTGCTCTTCACTTCTCCAGTTACAGCTTCTCCTTAGGAGGAAACTTCAGTGGTCTCTAACCTCACGTCACAGCCCTGCTCACCAAGACCTCACACCTGCATGGGGCAATCCATTCTTTTAACTCACCACTTGCTGAGGGTTCTGGGCCTGACAAGCACCAGCCTTGCCTCAGCAGGAAGCAGCTGATGGACATTGCTGGCAGGGAATTCAATCTAAATTAAGTTTCTCATGGACTTTGCTCTGTTACAGAAAGACCACACAGATAACTACAGTGTAAAAACCAAATTTGATTCTCTGCTTATGCCTCCAAACCAAGAGACTGGGGTGAAGCCACCAAGTCAAGCAGCTGCAGAATGAGTCTGAAGCCCTCTTACAGATTTCAAGTAATGAAGAGAACTGCCAGTGCCTGAAGGATTCATTCAGATTCCAAGGACAGGTTTGTCTTTCTTCTCTAAAACTGCTTTGGCATTTATTCAAAAGGAGTACAGAGCAATTCAATACAAGAGCAGTAAATGTTTTCAGCCACACATCAATTACTCAAGTAGAAAGAGTACCCA
The DNA here is from genome assembly GCA_013400275.1 of Rhadina sibilatrix. Classification (NCBI taxonomy): domain Eukaryota; kingdom Metazoa; phylum Chordata; class Aves; order Passeriformes; family Phylloscopidae; genus Rhadina; species Rhadina sibilatrix. The sequence goes on along the minus strand of VWYO01021855.1, from coordinate 104,382 downwards.
ATCTTCTCCTATTTTTTATGCACAAACATAGAAACCCAGAAATACATCTTTGAGCTACACACAGGTAAATAATTCAAAATACTTTACTCAGTTATTCATGAGTTTAAAGCAAAAAAAAAAACCCAACATCTTGCAGACATCCTTTTTGGTTTGTTTCACCCAAAAAACCCCAAAACCACAAAATCAGGTTTTACACCTTTTCTCATAACTAAAAGATTAACTTGAAATTTATTTTCATGCAGAATTGAATAAGAAACTGAATTTTTGGGCTTGAGTTTCTGCATTTGCCAAAGATGAACAGTACAAAACCAATAAAAAGAGGGTCAGATTGCATAAAGCTTTTAGNATAAGAAACTGAATTTTTGGGCTTAAGTTTCTGCAGTTGCCAAAGACGAACAGTACAAAACCAGATTGCATAAAGCTTTTAACATGAGAGATCATGTTGCACTGCACCTCTGCTAAAGCCAGACAGTAATTTAGTTCCAACTTTAGTAAATTTTTTCACCTCAGTAGTGTAAACATTTCACACCTTGCCTAAAGTATCCATAACCTTCAAAGGAAAAAAAAAAATTAAAAAAAAAAAAAATCAATGAAGACTTGTTTCCTGCTGGCCTGGACTGTAAAAAAAGAGGTGCCTTTTCTTGGCCTGGTTGTTTGCCACCCCAGTAGAAAGCACTACAAATTGCTTTTTACAAGGCATTTGATATAACTACCATCAAGAGCAGCCAAAGGAAGCACAATGCAGAGTCCCATAATCAGCCATACTCTCCTTCATTTAAGCAGCAACACACTTAAGTGGGGGTTAAGAGTGTACACTTAAAAGTATAACATGAGAGTGTTTCATCTTCCATGTCAACAAAAATAAATAAAAGCCCAGTGAATAAAGAAATGTATTTACTTTTAAAGAGTGCTGTTTTTAGCTAGAAATTGGTTATTAGTTAATAAATCCCAGCTTCTACTCTGCTTCACAGTAGTACACTGGAGCTCAGACGACTGAAAATAAATAAGAAAAATGCCATCTGCACAACACTGTGACATAGTTATCAGAGGATGGAAATGTCTTCAAAGCAGAGACTGCTCTCACACCTTGAAAAACTAAAAATCTTACCTGCAAACATTGCAAAGTCCACTGTAGAAAACACTACAGAAATTTTAGTGACTATGCATCAGCAAATTTTGCCAGTGTTACCTGCAATGATTAGAGTCAGGCTCAAGGTTCCAGCACTAAAGAATACAATTTTTGCCTTCTCATATATGTCAAATCCACACTTTACCCAATTTTCAATGAATCTTCATTGCACTAGAACTACAGTTTATGAGAACAAAGCTCTTTAGGGAGTAACAGACATTAAACTTGAGCCAAGGCAAGGTTTAAAACTCTGTTAAACAGTGAGTCATGGTATGGTGAATAAGTAAGTTTTGCAAAAAGTCATAAGATGTTTCTTTCTGTCTAACCTGCTCAAAGTACACATCCTGTTTGCACTAAATTGATTTCAAACCTTATAGCTGTATAGATCCCAGTGCCTAGGAAACATAGAACAAGGGGTTTTGCCTATGATGGGGGGAAAAAAAGAGGTTTATATATCATTCATGAGCATGCAATGGGAAATGAAAATGAAGGGAATCATTTACCAGACTGGAAATTTAACAACTGGGCAGTGTAGCTCTGCGACAGGTCGTGATCTCAAGAAAATCACCTAATTAACTTACTTGGCCAAGGGCCAAAGAAAATAACTTTAATCCTTTGGAACTTGATAATCTGATCTATAATCACAAGGGCAAAATCTGCATGTGGACTTTCCACAATTCCAGCTACATGGACTATTATCCCAGCACAACGGGGAACTACAAAAGGCTGATCCACAGCCCAAAGCTAAATGTTTAAATATGCCTTCAGTACGCGTCTGGGAGACGGGATCCATTCCAAGAAAAAGTGACCCTCTCTCTGGGAGGAAAAAGAAAAATGAATCTCCAAGCTTTGGCAGGACTTACACATGTATTTCTGAAAGGTGCCACAGCAAGATTTGGAAGCTCTTTGAAACCTTTTTAAATACCATCTGCGGCCTAGAAGTTGGCCTCTCCAAAGCAGATGGTTCTCAGTAGTCCTTGCACAATAAATAAAACTGGGAGGGTTTTTTTTGTTGTGCTGGTTTTTGATTGGGTTTGCTGGGTTTTTCTTGCAATAAAGACTGTAATACACAAGTCCTTCGACTAAAATCCACATTCTAGAAAAAAAAACAAAACAAACAACTCAATCTGTGCAAATTCTGTTGAATGAAACATTAAGTCAAATTTAGTTCTGAAGTTTAACTCCCTTGAATGGCAGGTGATGGAAAGAACCCTCTCCAAGTTTACAGCCCTTATAAAAGTCACATTTCAGAGATCAGAACAAACAGGAAAAAAAAAGAAAAGAAGTACAGAATGAATTGGTGGTGGTCCTGAAGAAGCTATTTCTGTGCTCTCTGCTATTGTGAACTCCAGAAAAAAAAAAAAAAGTGGAGCTCACAACATCTATGAATGGGATACTTCTGCACTCATAGCTGCTGCAATCCCCACAGAGACAGACAGAGATTATATTACAAAGGGCAATGAACTACTGTACTAATTGCTCTTACAAACTCAACACAGAAGACAGAGTGCATAATGCTGGTGAACTGATGGCCTCTGAAAGTCACACTCTTAATTCCAATATTATTTAGTAAATGTTAACTATATCCAAGTGGTAGAAACCTCTTTCAGTGCAAATCATAAAATCATAGCAGCTATTTAAGACCTCAAATGTATAGTCTCTGGCCTTTCTTCCATAAAACACATTTCCATATATTTTAGATGCTCTTAAAAAATTCAGGGTCCATTTCCTTTTTTTATTTTTTTTTTTAATGTCCCATGATCTAAATTTTAGATTCTGCTCTTGTTACATTATAAGACATCACCTACCCAAAATATTGAAGTTGTACGTTCATGGTATCACTGGCTCTTAAGAGACCCAAGTGGGACCCCAAAGACAAGTCCTGGTATGCAGGTAATGAAGGTGATAGTGGTTTTCAAATATCATCTCTTTAAATGGAGAAACCAACACCTCATTGCCCAGGCAATAAGCTGTCTTTACTCATTAACAGCCTTCCCCAAAGGTAACTCAGCTCCCCAGCCTCTCTACATAAGTATTCCCAGAAACTGGATGAGTTTGAAAGCATTTATACACATTGTAGATTGCTCCCTGTCCAGCATGCATTTTTGTGACATTAGCAGTGATAGTTCCTTTGTGCAAAAGTCAGATGTGCCCACCCCACTGCTGGCTGAAAAGCATATGGAAAAAATTAACTGGAACCCTAAAATCCAACTAGTGTGAGTGAGAGACAATGAAGATGTCCTGTGAGAATCTGAACCTCCAATTGAACACCTCAAGCTTTTCAAGCACCCAGGTAAAAGCTGTTTCCATCATCATTTGACATCTTCTTTGCTGCATTTAACCTGCATTTAGCTTTACTATGTCTTGTACTTCAGCACTTCCAAGGAGAGCTATGGTTCATTTTAAGAATTATCAGAAGATCTAAGACAACAGCTGTTGTGACTTACTGCCCATTTTCAGAGGCTACCTTGCTGCTAACTGAAGTTTTGAATTTCTTACAGGTCGAATTCTGCAAACAAGCATTCCATCATTTCCACAGCAACAATGCTGGAATTGCTGTATAGAAGTTTTATACAGGAAACCCACAATTCTCTGTCTCTGAGCACACACACACAAAAAAAATACAGTTTCTCCTGGTTAGATTATAGGAACAGATGTACTGCATCAGACCACAAGCCACATTTGGTCCAGCACCCTGTCTTACACAGCAGCCAATGGCAAAATTAAGTTTTTTATTAAGAACACAATTATATTGTTAAATTATTTTGCTAAATTATTTTGCACACACAGGCATCAACAATCTGGGTCTTAACAACTTCCTAAGCCAGGGTTTACTATACTGCTCTTAACAGCTATGCAAAAATACACCCTTTTAGACTTGGTTTGTTTAAACACTTGGATATATTAATTGTTTTACATCCACTGAAATAGAGATGAGTTCAAAGAGAGAAGCATGCACAACTTATCTTTTTTTTTTTTAAATCACATCCACCAAAATCATACCATGAGTTCATCTTCCTCAGGTGACATGATAAGCAAGTCTTCTCTCTGCCTTCCTTGCCCCAGCCTGCTCTCTACACATCTCTCTGATATACTCCTTTAAATAACAGGACAAATCCTACACACTTGCATTTGCAAAGAGGAAAAAGAAATTTAAAAAAAACAACAATATCAAAAAACCCAGGGAAAAAAAATTCTTCTTTGTATAACAAGGTTGCTCCCCATATAATATCCTCTGATGGAAGGACATTATATAAAATATTCATTTTTCATAGAATCATTTGAACAGATTGAGCTGTGGGACAGGGATCTGGATCTAGGGCAAGGTGTAGATTTGGGGGTTTTTTTGTTTGCTTTTTTTATAAGACAAAGGTAAATAGGGAGACAAGACTTTCCTTCTATTAGGGGAGCTGAGAAAGAAAATCCTTGGGCATTAGGTAATTCATCTCAGGGTTGTCCACCATCATTTTCCCTCTCTGGACCTCAGAAGAAAAAAGGCATCTTAGCGCAAAAGAGAAATGCTGGTGGATGTCAAACATTTAGAGGAGAAGATCACAGGCTGCAGTGGAGATGGCAGGGCTGTGAGCAGTGCCAAGAGCAAGTGATGCATAAAATCATTAAATGTGAAGGGCCGGGCAACAGTGCCTAGACTTATCTGGAAGTTTAATCAGAGAGAAGAATTGCAAAAGAAAAGAATAGAGATGGCTGAAAGCCGCAAAGTTATGTGTTTGACCTTTTTATAACAAACTCCCCGTTCTCCCCCCCCTGCCTGAGCCACGGAGAGGGGAAAAAAAAGAACAAAAGAAAAGAAAGGCCAGGTAATTCTTGTGCTTGTTATCAAATGAGTGTGCACTTGTTTGTAGCTGGCTTTCTCAGGAATGCAGCTGTGACTGTGGCACAGGCTGACAGCTGTTTACTCAACGCTGTCTCTCCACTAAGAGACCAGCTTTCAATTTTTAGCTGATAGAAGATGCAGATAGCTTGGCAGAAATGTTTGGACCAAACAACGCTTCTGTGAGCCACTACCTCACTGGACAGGCTTTAGGTATCAAAATTCTGCAATGAGATTGAGTGATTTCGTGTTGCAGGACCTGTACATCAGGCAGGCTCTATCCCTTCCTCCCCACAGTCAGGAGCTACTCTGGGTGACTGAATCTCACCAAATCCTTCAGAAAAATACAGTGGGCTCTCCGTGGACACAGGCTGTGAAGGAGACTATGTTCCCCTTGGAGAGGTTTAAAAACCTGTCTGTCTCTCAGCTCTGCCAAGCTCCCTGTGGCCACGCTGGGAAATAAATGACAAATGAACTTTGTCATTCTGATATTTGAATGCCACCTTCCAGAGATACAGTTCTACTGAAAAGATAGAGTTGGAGGCCCATCAAGGCCAAGTGGGACATAATATAGCCTAGCTTAGCTGGTTTTTTTTCCAGATGGAAGACCTGGCCTGAGACAGAGTGGCTTAAAATGTTTGCTGTTGAAATTCATAAGCGTTCTGCTCATCCTTCCTTATTCATTCAATCAGTTATTTACTTCTGTGCTCCACACACCTTACACCTTACCCTAATCTTTTCCTGTTGAAAGAACCAGCTTTACAAAACTGCAGGCAATATGCCAATGTAGTGGTGCTGTAAGGTTTAAAGTAAAAAAAAAAAAGGTATCCTGCAGGTCACCTCATGGTCAACCACTCTTCCTGAGCACAAAAACGGTGTGGAAAAACAGCTGACAAGCTAAAATTAAACCCTCTGATGTGAGATGTCTAAATATCCCTTTAAATGCTAATATTTGCCTAGACAGCCTGTTTCTCCAGCACTCTGTTAGCTATGGATCTTACTGATGGAGACACTGAAGGAGCACTGCCCATTTTTAGCTCCAATTCACAGAGACTGCCACTACTGCAACCAGCAGAAGCACAGGGAAAGTTGCTTCCCCAAAATGCAACACTGCATTGGATACTGACCCAGAGCCCTAACAGCTGGTCAGAAAGACTCTTCAGATTCTTGCAAGAACACAAGGCTTCTAAGACNCAGCTGGTCAGAAAGACTCTTCAGCAAGGCTTCTAAGACAGAGAAAAAAGAGGGAAAAAATTTAATTTCTTACTCATAAATAGGCATCTGAGTACAAGACTAGATTAATGAGAGTCACAGGAGTAAATTGGACAGCATGCCCAGCTTGTAAAGGAATTTGCAGTGGTGTGTTCCTCCTAATCTTCCACAGAAATGTGAGGGGATGCACAAATTGTGAAGTGTCCACAGGCTCTTTGTCGAGTGGCATTTTCATATCAATGGCCTTTGAAAAGCCTTCCATAAACCCAGGGATAAACACAAAGGGCTTAATCCCTCTTGCTTCCCCCAACATTTACACAAGCGGTTGATATGCAGCCCGGGGTATCTCGAAGGGACCTGATTTGCAGTGACAGAAGAGTTAAAATTCGGAGTTAAAACTGAGAAAGATCAACTGAGACTTCGGGGTGGGGGCTGGGGTGTTTCCTAATATTCTGAGAGATCTTTTGATACTACCACCCTAAGGGATGCTCTGTAGGGACACGTTTATGAGTGTCATGGTTAAGTTAGACCTACGACTCGATTTCTCTTCCTTTTTTTTTTTTTTTTTTGGCTAAGCAACACTATTTGACCTCTTTTCACCACCCATGTTTTACCCATTCTTTTGGGGGTCTGCACTGCAAATCTAGTCCATCTAGACTAAGAGCACAGCCCTTTTCTCCCTTTTACAGGATTGTCTGGCATCACCACCCACTCTGGGTGCCGAGGTGACCCCAAATCAGCTGTGTCTTCTGCTGGGGGTGCTGCCCCGAGCCTGACTTCCCATCCCAGCCCTGAGCACTGTGGGCTCTGTTTGGTCGCTGGCTCTCGCTGCAGCTGTGCCGACTGCTCAGTGGGGAACACGTCTGTTCTCACAAAGAATTTAACAAATTAACTATGAACAAAGTAGCCTGGAAGCGACGTGGATTAACACATGCTGTGTCATGCCAAGGAGCAGCTTGTCAGATTGTTGTTTTCGCAAATCTGAAAGGAAAATTCCCAGGACCCCCTAAATACGCGGAAATGTTTTCCATGTTTAGCTGTGTTGGAAAAGAACACAATCGTTGCTGAGGAGAAATAAAAAACAGCCCAGAAAAAAAAAAAAATAGGGTATAACAAGGCTCCCAGGAAGCATTTGCAGCACAAACAAGATCAAACACAGGGAAGAATCTGTTGTCTTCCTGTGAACTCCACAACCAAATGAGATGAATTTGGGGGTCACCCACATGTATTTTGTTAACAGGCATGGGGAAAGCCCAAATCTCCTCAGTGTGCCTTTATCCACAACAGACCTTCTGTGGGGGAGCTGGGTACAAAATAGCCCAAATCTCTTCAAGGCAAAACAAACAGATGAACCCAAAATATGTTGACAAAATTTTAGTACTGTTCGATGCTCTCTAGTTGGTTCCTGCTGCAAAATAGTAAATTGTCATGCAGGGATATCTTAGTTTAGTTTACATGACCTCATGAGGAAGTTCTTTAAATTCTACATCATCTGGTAGTGCTACTCTTGGTACATGCATACACCAAAAGCTGGACGTGAAAAAACTGAAAGCCACCCTGAAAACAGCCAGGATGGTGTAAATTCACTAAATCCATCTATTGAAAGTGAAGCCATTGGCTTGGTTTAGCCTAAAGGGAATGAGGGAAAAAGGAAAATCTAACAGCAGAAAAAATGTTTTTGTCAAGGTGAAGGGAATCACTTGATCCAGTAAGCATTGTTAATGGGATCAAACCCAACAGGATTAGGCTGCAGCAAGAAAGACTCATCTCAGATATGAGCAAAAAATTTCCAATAGGAGAAAAGAAGAGGCTGCCATCACTGGCAGTCCTGTACAAGGGGTTGGGCAGACACCTGTAAGGATCTGCCTTGGGTCTGACAATTTGGCTTACATCATCTCCCTTGCAGCCCTGTTTGCTTCTATGATTTTACCAAACTGAAAAATAAAAAACCCCAACCCCAAAATAAAAAAAAAAAAAAAAAGTAAAAAAACGGGGGGAAAAAAAAAAAAAAAAAAAAAAAAGCCACAAGTGAAAGAAACCAAGACCAAAATCTTAGGACTATTTAACACCATCAGTTATGGCTGATGGCAGCTGCCACAGTAAATGTGATCTTTGATTCTTGAATTGCACTAAATTCAAAATGTTACTGATGTTAAGGATATAAGCCCACAAGCTCGGTGTGCAAGGCAGTAGGATGCCAGGTGAGATGGCAGAAATCCTGGTCCCCGGGGAGCTGATCACTGACTAATTAACTGTGACCAGCAGAAGCCTTTGTTCAGGACCTGGCACGCTCCCTCTGTGGTGAGCACCTGCCACGGCTCACTGATCCCCCCGGGAACACGGAAAATGCCTCTTGGAAACCTCACTATTAGAAAGGTTTTAGGCAAGAAAACACCAACACAAAACAAAAGTCAACAAAGCCTCAAAGTCCTTCATTAGCTGGGAAAAGCACAACAGTGTGGATGGGCTGCTCACAGGTGGCATTGGGAAGTTTGGAGCAGCAGCCCTTTGCAGCAGGCACAACTGCGACCACTTGGGTTGTACTTTATAAAAATATAAATATACCTGCAATATAAAACGTGCACAAAGGCTTAAGAGCAGATGGGAGCCCTCTGCCACCAGCCCTGGCAAAGGTCCCTGGGACTGCCCCATTTTAAACACACCAAGATGGCTTAAAACCTCTGCAAAGTATCCTAAATACGCTGCTCACATGCTATTAGTTTACTTTTTGGCCGCATACTGTGTGGTTGCAAACCCAGAATTTGCATCTCAAATTCCCATTTACCATCTCCTCTCCAAAGATAATTTTGAAATAAATGGGTTGACTTATGGGATTGAAGGTTTCTGCTTTGAACAGAGCTCGGAGGCTTTGACTCACCTGTGCACCACAGGAGAGTTTCATCAGCACAACAGATGTGTGTTTTCATCTACCACAGTATTTGATTTCAACACACAAAGAAGCAATATTTTACACTGTCTCATTTATGCAAGGTGAAAACAAATTTATTGTGCTGATGGTAACCTGCAGTGTTAGTCTTCCCTTACGAATGAGAAGGCTAAAATTACTCAGGAGTGTACTTGGTGCATGGGTTCCCTGAACTTATTTCTTGGCTTTCATTATGAAAGAGGTGAAGTGGAGAAAGTGAAACAGTTTGGAGAAGGTCATTTTGATGCTTTCTTTAATAACAATTCCTACCCTTGCTGTGGCTGTAACTGCAGTGTTTTTTGTTTTGGAGGGAGGGGTGGCAACCAATGGCTACAGATTTATCTTTTCTTGTCAAATGCAGACCATATTTTATTTCACAGAATGAGGAAAAACATCTCACAACAGTATCTAGAGGCTGAGGGCTTCCCAATTTGAGGAAAGCAGGGCAATTTCACAGGACATTTCAATCTAACTGCACATTTGGACTATTAATGTAGAAGTTAATGAAAACAAGGCCTAAAAAATAGGAACCAGCAGTGAGTCATCGTTTTAGATATTCTTGGATTGAATAATTTATTGTTTTCATCAGCCTGTTGCCAGAAGAAAACACACTGTGGTACCCTTTAGAGAACAAATACATTTTTCTCAGAAAATGAACATCTACAAAATCCCAGTGTAGGGAAAACTGAAAGGTAACCATTTGGAAAGGACAAGAGCAAAGTAAATTAAAATTTCATCAATTGGCCAGAGAGTTTCATCTGACAGCTGTATTTGGTATTACTCCATTTCTTGATGTGTTTGAACTTGCCTTTTGAACTAACCAGAGAAGGTCGTATGAAGTGCCAGCAGTAAAACCCAGTGGAAACACAGAGCTGTTCTTTGGCTTTCACATTGTTCATCAACTGATTGTAGCTTCTGAAAAATCTCCTCCATAGCTATTGATTACTTGGCCAATTTGCAGACGTTTTTGGAACGTTTTGAAAGCCTAGAAGAGCAGGCACGTGAGGGTGTGTGTTTTCAGCTGACCAACCCTTTTTTCCATCAGTTCCTGCTGTAGTTAAACCTGAGTTTACTATCAGACACTATATTCTTAACACTGCCACCCAGCAAAGCATGTGAAGGAGTTGATCCCTTTGTGGACTCCTGACACAAAGGCTAAATTAATGACAGCCACTGGAAACAGAAGAGACCACTGGCAGTGATGGAATGGAGATGAAGATAGGGAAGCAGTGCTGAGAAATTACCAGGATATATCCTTACACCTTAGACATGGCAACACACAAACTGCTATACCCAGTGAGATCAAAAATTGACATGCTTTGGCACTTCATGTTAGCAGACTCTTCTAGCCATGTCAGATCAAGCTAAGAAACAATATCCTAGGATTTCCTACTACAGTTCCAATGCAGAGGTTGACTTACACTCCTCAACATGTGGATTTTGCTGTATTTCCAGAAAAAAAATCTAACTAGTTCATGGCTGATTAAGAACAGGATTGGCCAATGGTTTTTAATATGTCCCAGTAACCCCTCTGAATATAGAGAGCATATTTCTCAAGTAGCTCCCACCAGCACAGCACTCCACCAGGGTGGAATGAACTTTTTAAAGAGTCTATGGATACAAACAGCAACAGGCCAGGTTCTCTGTGAATAACTTCAAGCTTGAGCTTTATGTTATCTTGATGAAGACATTACTGTCCTTTTTTTTCCCCCCAAAACCAACAAATTAATGGTTGCAAGATGTCTTAGGCTTTCTAGTGCTGCAATTTGACTTAATTTAATTTATATTAGAGAGGAAAGTGTAACTTCACCTGGCTGACACTCTCTTTCTGTTTCAGAGTGTTTTGCATCTCTGCCAATGACAAAATCAAACCGTACCCCAATGTATGATGTACTTTTTTCTTTTATTCACTTTGGCAATGCAGGTGGATTTCAAGGGATGCTGAGAGCATGACCTGTAGGTTTCAGGTTTTATCTGCTGCCAGTGAGA
>VWYO01021855.1:41946-93141 GCA_013400275.1 Rhadina sibilatrix | reverse complement strand
GAACTGTTATTCCTATTCCCAAATCTTTGCCTGAAAACCCTTAACTGCAAAATTATAATTTGGAGGGGGTGAGAGGTTTACATTCTCCATTCTAAGGGAAACTCCAGCTTTGCCTGGCTGATACCTGTCTTTCCAAACCAAGACAGTATGGAATGCATTGGAGCCATTTTCTTGTGGTCCTGGATATGCTTCAAACACACTTAAAAAGGCAAAAAGAAAAGGAACAAAAGAAGGAAAGATGAAGTGCCTCTGAATTTGCTCAGTGAAATATGGACAGTGAAAACGGCCCAGCTCTTTGCTTCTCTTCAGCTGGAGCACAGTTCTGGACAGCCCGTGATGTGGTGAGATTGAGTTGTGCATGCCTTTAGCCAGCTTGGGGTGCCAAGGAAAGAGACGTGCCACAGAATCTCTATTTGCCAAAAGAAAGGGAGTATCTCATTAATGGATGTTTAGCAGCCATTTGTGAAACAATTAATTGGTCATTTTGACAGCAAACTTAACCAATATACATGCTTTTGCCAGTACACAGGTTTGTTTTTTAAAAAAACAGGAAAAGAAAATAGAAAAAGGTCCTTTCTCATGCTCAACTCCCTAGAAGGAAGCAAGATGAAAAAAAAAAAAAAAAGAAAAAGGAGGGGGGCTTTGCATATTCTGGTCTTGTCCAATTTTATCTGGTGTGTCTTTAAGAACAACACCGCTGGAATGGGAGCTCTCTAACATGATTGATGGCTTCTCCTGTTATCTGCAAGTTGAAAATTCAGAAAGCAGTTATTTTTTTCATAGGCCTCACTGCTTATTGGTACAAGAGTTATTTCCACTTTGCTGCAGAATTGATTTGCAACAGCAGCCTGAGAGTTTGTATATTTTTCTCACCAGCCCATCATGAAGTATCCCACAGCAAGCCTCCGGTGGCATGATGGATTGTGGAAATGAGAGCCTCACGACTTTGTTTGCCATCAAAGACTGGGATAATTGTCATTAACTTCTGCAAGTAGTGGAGCATCTGCATCCTTGCTCTGGATGTCTGCCTTTCACAAAGCATATTACACAGCAGATGTACAAAGCATACACCGCCATGCTAATTTAATTTCCTTCCAAGCAGGAAGCCAGACACTTTCCTTCAGAGCAAGCTGTCTGATTCCTCAAGTAAAAGAACCCAAAGACAGGCCTCTGGGTTGCAGGTCGAGTTGTTCTGATTCACGAGGTGATGGCAGATTGCTGATCTTTGCTGTGTTTCAATTCATCCTTCTGCAAAATACGTACTGATGAAACCTGCCACAGGATGGCTTGTGTTTTGTTGGGGGCTTTTTAAAGTTATTATTGGTTTTGGTCTCATTTTTGGCTTTGTGGGGTTTTGTGTGTGTGTAATGGGGTTTGGTTTGGTGGGGGTGTTTTTTTGCTGTGTGATGGTGGGGTGTTTTTTGTTTGTTTGTTTTTGTTTGATTGTTTGTTTTGTTTTTATGGCCCATTATGGAGCATTTATTGAATTTTCATGGTTATCCCTGGAACCAACACAGTACTTCTAACACTACAAGAAGAACCATCACTCCGTTTTTCTTCTGTGCTGACAATTCCTTGTTGGTTTTATCCAAACACCACCAAGTTCAGCAATGCATTTAAATGCAAGATCAACATCAAGCATGGATTTATGCAACAGGTCATGAGTCCTGTCCCATGTGAGGGTGACAGTTTCTTTGCTGCACAGGGTGTTGGAGCATTTAACGTGAAGGGAAGTTGCTTCAGGATAAGCTACAATTCTTTTCATACATCTCAGAATTCTTCTGCACCAATGCCCACTGCAATTGCAGGGCACTGTCTTGTTGTTTCTAACCCTTTATTGACAACAGAGTCAGGTGGAAGGTACGAGTGGCCAGAGCACTGCTGCTGGATCTGACCCCAGGAGCAGACGTGCTCTCACCTTGAAGCAGCAGCTTGCAAGTGAAGATACTGTTCAGTCCTCCTGCTTCAGCTGTCCGTGCCTTTCCTTACAAGAATCCTTCTTTTTTTAAAGTACCAATATAAAAAATTACAGATTTCCACCTCACTCCAAGGAAGATGTCCCATGAGTATGTGTCTTGTTCTTTGGGTGTCGCTCTGCACCAGCAAGGCAGGCATTTTGAGCCACTGGAGGGAGAAACACAGGGTTCATGCAAGTTAACAAGCTGGTGACCCACAGAACAATTTTCTCAGGTTAAGACTGGGACAAGGATGTGGCCTTACATTAATTTTAGTGGGATCTGGACAGTCAGAGAAGGAAGAAAACTTTTATGTTTCCTGATACGACCCATGTTTTTGTATTTTCTGTGTGGATAACAGAAACAATTAACCTGACATCTTTGACCAGCAGTAAGCAAATTTTAAGTACTCATCCATCCATCAATTCAGACAACCCAAGAGACAAAGGAAATTTTTTTTTTCTCTAACATCAGTTGTAGCACATCAGGCTGAATGATCCCTCTACTCTTGCATAGGGCTGTATTAAGTAAAAGCACTCAATTCTCACACAAAGCAAATTACCCTTCAGAAGAGAAAGCTGGGGATGGGAGAGGAAGCCCACTTGGCATGTCAACAGTTGAAGAGCTACATTCAATATGAGAAAGACTGACAAGAACTGCAGACTATCAGCTGAGGTGAATAAACAGGTACCAAAGGGAAGCCTGTGCGACCAGAAGAGCTCTGGATATTCTTTAAGGAACACAGACTTCCAGCTAAATACAGCAACTTATTCCACTTATGTCTAGAGAAACAAGCAGACAGATCAATGTTCTGGCTACAAGTGACCTTTTTAGCTATTTAAATATGAACCTCTGTTCACATTTATATGCAAATTGTTTTTGTAAAAGAAAAATATTGGTAGTTTATTGACAATAATCACAGAACATTTGCATCTCTCTCTTATCCTGTTACTCCCTGCAGCACGTAAAGTCCTTTTTCAGCTTCACCCCAAATAAACTCCATTTGACAGACCAATGGAGATGAAACCCCAAACTCCTTTTCATAGCTCTGATTAATGCTCTGTACTGCAGAAATCTCCCACATTTCACAAATACTGAGGAAAAGATGCTTTTGGGGGAGTTCCATCCCTACTGAGGCAGAGTTCAACCTGGAGAGAGAAACTACAAGGCAGAGTGCCCAACACAGGCACAGGGACCATAACTAAGCTGAATTGCACTCAGCAGCAATGCTCAACTCAAAAAAAAAAAGTATGAAAGGAACAAAGCAAGGGAGAAATATGGGGTTTTTGTCCACGGTTTGTTCGTTACCAAAATCATATTTTGTTAATCAGGACCAATTTCTGTGGCATTCTGCCACAAAAATCAAGTCATAAACCAAAGCCATCTCTTTGGCTGTAGCCTCTGTACTGACACCATAACCTTAAACAAGCACCAGTTCAGAAACTATCATACATAAAAAGAAACTCATCAGAAACATTTCTATGAGGTCAGCCATGCAGGAAATAAAAATGCCTCCTAAAAATCCTAATAAAAATCCACATCAGGACCTTGTTTGGTTCATTTTAAGCATTTGCAAGTCCTTGAGTATGTAGACATCCCATTAACTCCATTTTAACTGTGTCCCCAGCCCATCCTAAAACTCTGACCATGCCCAATAAGCTTCCCAGTAGAAGCCACAGAAAACCCCCATAGACTGGAATAAAAAGCTGGCAGCCTTAGATTGCATGCATCATCACAGCATCAGCAGCTGCTTCCTCATTCAGATGCAAAGCAGTAAATCTAGGAATGCTGCTGCACACATATCATGTGCTGGGGAGGAAACAGGAAAGAACAGAACACTTGGCATGAAAAACGAGATGCTGACCAGCAGAAAGTTCCTGTCCACCTAAGAAAGCTCCAGCAGTGCAAAAACTGCTTTCCATTTTGAGGAATTTAGTAGTGCTTGAGCTGCTCAGCCCTCCTAAGTTGTTCTGCCCGTACTCAAATCTGTCAGCATCACCACACAGCCCCAAGCATGCAGCACATTCATTCTCAGTTATCATTTTCACAGAAACATTTTGATGCAACTGAAGAGAAGAGGCTGTCAGAATATCTGAAAAGTTTTCTGCAGGTGCTTTTACTAGCAAAACTTCTAACAGCTTTCATTCAAGGAAAGTAGCACCCCCTTTTTACTCAAAACTCTGGCATAAGTCTGTAGACCACTTGAGATGCTCAACTGAGCAGGGGAAATTTTCATTTCTTCTCTTACTGTAGCTACTTAATAAGGATAGAGATAAAACATGGAGATGGGTGGCAACTCAGGAGCAAACAGACAGAGAAACCATTGTGGTATTTCTTGTCTGAGGGATTTGTGAGATTGCGTGAATTGCAAAGCTGATAAACAATTCCATATCTATTGAAATATCAAGTCAAAAAGTTCTCTATTTTGGGAGCTGATTTCAAAAAAGCAATTCTATTATCTTTCCTGTCGGATGAAGTGTGTCTCCATCAGACACCTCACTAGCATTCTGAATGCTTCTGAAGCAGCCCCGTTCCTATCCTGCACAAACCAGCCCTGGCATGTGCAGCCACATTGAGACAAGCTTATAAATGGGGTGTGACTATTGCCAGCGACAAGGACACCCTGTACTTCTGATAATATTTTGTGTATTCATTATATTTCCTTCCAGGTAATGCTTTTTCTGCAAATGAGAAATGCAGAGGCTTGCTCAGAACTCTGAAGGGCAGGTGATGAAGACAAAAAGTACAACCCAGGTGAAGAGAAGCAAGGTATTAAAGGCAGGCATCTAATCAAGGAATACAAGAGTAGGTCTCAGAGTTAATGCAGAGTGTCTTCCTGAGGCTTGTGATGATCCTTCCTTTGAAGTCATTATCAATGGGGTAATGGAAACCTTAACCTTAAAAAAAAACCAAAATAACAAACCCCCCCCCAAACAACAACAACAAACCATCCTAGATTCACAAGGGAATTCTGGTAGCCTAATAGCCTAAAAGAGCTTGTCCTCTAGAGCAGGGTTTTCCTTTGGTTCACGTTTGAGACTAACACCCAACAGTCTGTGACAGCTGCAACACACAGAACTCTGCCTGGTGTGGCTGCTCCCAACCCAGTATCCCTGTTACCCACCTGCTTCCCATGGGCCACCATCCTTCCACAAGGGGAATTACCCCTTTTCATGTTACCTCTGGGAAAAACAGGTTACAGAAAATTTACAGCTTTGTGGAAGTGCTGATAGGAAAAATCCCATATGTTTTGCCATGGATACTTAGGTGCTTAATTTTTGCAGTAGAGAGTCACACCGGTTTAATTCTTAAGAGATAATTCACTTTTTACAGATCTGCACCCCCCCTGGCTGATGGAAGAGCAGCCATTTTGGAAAGGGTGTTTCAAAACCTGAGTTCTAAGGCAGTGTTAGAACATCCCAAAATTTACATCTCATGCTAGCCAGTCCAGACCATGGACTTCTAACACAGACCAGGCTACGAAGATCATACAAAGGTTAGTGCCATCAGTTCCCTTTCTACTCACTCCTTGCAGAACACAAGTAGTAGAAGGAGACTTCTACTACTTGTAGAAGTCTTAAAAGTCTTGTTTTGGTTGATAAAACACATGCACACTGAAAATCTCCCCTGGTTTACTTCTGCCTGTCCCTCAGTCCCCCCCCAAAGGAACATGTGTCCAGAGCAAAACAATCCCATTCAAAAAAAAAAAAAAAAAAAGAAGTTATTCCTACAATAAATCCCACCAATAAACTCCTAAGATCGCAAAGCAACTTGACGACAATGCTGTGGCAAGAAGCCTCCTCACGGTGCTAAACCTGAGATGAAAACTTACTACATTTTTACCCAGATGCCTGAAGAGCTCGGCACGCTACGGTTCTGCTGAGATGAAGCTTTAATTCCATTGTTCCTTCACACAGTCACACGCCTACTTGGTGTGTGCTGTTCCAGTGACATACGTCGTTCCAGATGTTAATGTTTTACCAGCCCTTCTTTTTTTTGGTTTTTATCAGGCCCATTTACACAAAACGTACTATAAATCCTCCCTCACCTCATCTAGTATATCATATAAGACACCCTGATAAACATGCAGATCCAGATATATGAGGGTTAGTAAATGTAATAGGAGATTTAGCATGCTACTTGTACAGATACACTGTTATTCTAATCTTGTGATTAATATGGACTGGCACTACTGTACAGATTTATTTTTGACCATATGCTCTTTAATTGTCATTGCTTCCCCCAGTTTGCCCCCTTGCACATCTGCAGCATGTGTGGGCTGAACGCTCTCCTCCTTTTGCCTCAGCAAGATGGGAGAACAATTTCTCAGCTGGACGCCGCGATGACGAGAGAATTCTAGCAACCTTGTCTCCAAGGAGCAATTAAAGTAAAATAAAGTTTTTTTGAAACTGAACAAACAGAGGGTGGGAGGGAGGAAACTCACTGACACTGATGTTCTTCATCTGCCCGAGCTCAAATTAGCTGGGATATTGTTTAATTGTGAGCTGCTAATGTGCTGCCTCAAACAGCCAGCTGTTGCTAGAGCAAATGGACCCGGGGAAAAGACTTTCAAGTCCAAGAGCAGATGAGCTTGCAGAGAATGTGAAAACACTACCACAGCTCTCACAGTGACAGGTCTTACTGATTTAAGAGCCTTTTGACTGTAAAACTTGGCTAAGATATAATTCAGCAGAGACTTTGATTCATTTTGAAAAGATTTACACTACGGTTTTAAATGAAGCCCAAGTTAATTAAGTGTCTTCCTACATTACCACAGAACAGTTCCTCTAAGCTATTTTTTCCCCTTTGTGAACTTAAGTTTTAAAGTTCAATAATCTTTTTCCTCTGTTCTGAATTAAATATTAAGAAGACAAAATATGTATTTGTGAAGCAATTTTCAAACAAGCTCCATATTCTTGCAATAGGTACCTTTCTAAAAATTTTTTTTCATCTAAAGAAAAAAAAACTTTTGAAAGGTAAAAAATTAAACACATTTATGTATTTTCTTCTATTTCCAATTAGTTACAGCTTTATAAAACCTTTCCTAAATGAGACTTCTCAGTGATGAGTGCCATAATTTTCTATGCAAATCAGATTAATAAATTAAAGAAATTTGCCTGCATATAAATGAGGAAGCAGTCAATTTATGTGCCTAATAATAACTTTAAGCCTTCTCTGTGTGAACCTTGCTAGGAATGTTTTTCATGTAGACAGATTTACAAAAAAAAAAAAAAAAAAAAAAAAAGCCAGTTTAAAAAAAAAAAGGTAAAAGCTTTTTATATCTGCCATTAAATTATTTATAAACTTTCTTTACAAAGGATCTTTTTATATGGTCCCTGGGAGGATGGGGAGGGACGTGAAGCACAAGTCCCAGCTGCGCGCGTGTCTACGCCGCAGTTTGCCACAGGAGCAGATCCCTCAGTTTGTTGGGAGACAAGAAACACCAGGATGGGCAGTGTGGTCCCCAGGCCTCAACAGCCAGCTTGAGCAGGTTCACCTGGGCTTCACTCTCTCCCTCTGACAGGAGCCTGAGCAAACAAAAATTCAATAAAAAGACAGCTTGTGTAGGAGCCCATCCCTCTCGCTCTCTGATATTTTCTCACCCAAAAATTGCAAAAGCAAGTTTGGCAGCCACTTTCTCTAGAAGGGCAAAGACACCTCTGTTTCTTCAGGGGTGAAGTGAAACCTTTCCCTCATGGTCTGACCTAAACCAGAGGCAAGCACAGAGCATGGATCAGGTTCTGACCTGACAGTCCGGGTCCCCATCTGACCCCCAGTGTGCATCATTGACTCCAAACAGCTCAAGTCTGTTGATATGACCTGAGAATCTGGTAATATTTCTCTCAAATCTATGAGAAAATAACCAACTTCTGCCTCAAGTTCTGTCTACAAACAGTCTCTAAGATGTTTGGGATGAGCTAATTCTATACAGCTTTACAGAGAGCATGCTTGTCTCACGAACAGGAGGATTTGCCACACTCAGTGCTTCCTGAACTGCTCCAGTTCAATCCTGTTCACACCAGTTACACTTTCCTGCAAAATATTTACTGCCCTTTCCCCAGAAATCAGAGAGTAAGATGGAAGATAGGCCAAGCTCTCTGCTTGGACTGCTGAATGTCTCTGCTGGAAGATGTTCAATTGCAGAAGACCCATTTGGCATCACTGACATATGGATTAATAGCCTGCCCTTTCCCCACCACTGTCTTTAATATCCTGTCCTTTATGAGTGACTTTCAGACTCACTTTATGTTATGCTCTCAGGCAAGTGTTCCTTGGTTTGTGATTATATTTGCGCTTATTTTCTCTATTGAGTTGATGCTGTCTACAAAAAAGACTGTGTACACACAGCTGCTCCAGGGTAAGGCACCATCCTTGCTGCTGCAAACAGACCTCTCCAAAAGCTGTGAGAGGACAATCCTCCCTCACACATACCTCCTCCTGTAACATATCTGAGGCTTCTGCTGCTTCAAGCACCTGTAGTTGAGGAGATTTGCCATTTGAAGCTCAATAAGGCCAAGTTCAAGGTTGTGCACCTGGGTCAGGGCCACCCCAAGCATGAGTAGAGGTTGGCAGTGAAGCCCAGAGAGCAGCCCCAAGGAGAAGGACTGGGGGGTTTGGTGGATGAGAAGTTCAACATCACCCAGCAATGTGCACTGGCAGCCCAGAAAACAGAGGTGTCTTGGGCTTTATCAAAATCAGCATGGGCAGCAGGTGTAATATTTTGATATTGCCCAAGCGAAACAAAGAAATCGCTGTTTTGTGATAAGCAGCTGCCCAGCTGCAGTGGGAACAAAGGCCTGGAAATATGCAGTGCAGGAACACCCAAAGCTTCAAGCACTTCAGCTCAGCATAAGGAGTCTTTCACCCAGGAAATGACTTTCCAGTACAGAAGTCCAGTACTCAAGGATTTCCATGCACTTGCTGACCAATTTTTTTTTTTCTTTTTGCAATAGCACAGAATATCAGTGAATTATTTTATTTCTGTAAATTCATCAGCTTCACATAACAGGCACAGCGAGAAAAGGCAAGTAAGAGCAATTTTTTTTGTCCAAACCACAACTGAAGTCTGAGAATATTCGCTGCAAAAGTATTTATAAATTATCATACATCTCCCAAATTTAAAACTGAATACGGAACAATTCCCTGGCTTAAAAAGTAAAAAGCTACAGACTTCCTAATCTCTGTTTCTTTAACCCCAGTTCCTATCAAGGAACTTATTACTGAGAAGACAATGTGCAACCTCTACAGGTGTTTTTTCAACCATGAAGGTGACTTCGTAGAAGTTGCTGACTCAAGTCTCAGTTTCTAGGTTCAGTTAGTCATCAGTTGACTTTGCACAAACACAGCTTGCATTTCGGTACCAGTTAAAGCCCATGAAGTCTGCCTGGGGAGACACAACAGGTCCTCTCTGCCTTTCACCCTAATCTTTCCCCCTCTTGATCTGCTTGTGCTGAGAGAAATGCGTGACAAGCACGTGGTTACACTTCTGACATATTCATTTTCCTCACTTGTCAGTGCCAACAATAAGGCACAAATACCAGAAGCATCTCTGATGTTTTGATGGTACCAGATTGCTTGCTTAGGAGTCTTCGCTGTTTTATAGGTTAATAAAGATGAGCTGATGGAGATATTCATCACACGCAGACACCCAGACCATGAAATAGGATCACAGATACAGCCTCAGTTATGCAGCAATGAATGATGAAAGGGCACAGACAGTTAAAACAGACAGGGGACAGTGACAGAAAACTTAGTTGATTATTTTAATTTCCTAAACATTGTGAGATCTGAATGGGTCTTTAAACTTCATATGCTCCAGCGTTTGCCTGAACCCATTATCTTGTCCAGAGCTCTCACCTCCGTGCGAGCCAAAGAGACTCTGATACAAAAATAGGGAGATCTAATCAGAGTTTATTGCTTCTGCTATAAGCACTGCCATGGGGGTTTTTATCTTTTTTATTAAATTTACAAACTTGAGCATCCATATTTGGGATCAAAAGGTGATTCCTGAACCCTGTGCGGAGTTCCTGTGCTAGGCTGGATTCCTCATACAATAAAAGCCTTTTCTTGTAATTTGTTGGGAAAATAGGTGACTTTTCATTACTGAAACAGGGCAAGTTAACTTTCCCCCAGATTATATTCAGAATTGATAATCTCTTTATATAGGAGGGGGCAAGTCCCTATACCTGGACCTCCAACTACAGCTGCACTGCAATCGTAGAGAGTAATCTTATCACTCTTCTAGGGGACAGTGCTGGAACTGCTTACAGAGGAGAAAACTGAAATTTAGGGAAATGAACCTGGCAGCACTAAATCACAAATGCCCCATATTGCTTAATAAGCACTGCTGTATGTGACTCCATTGCTCCTCAGGGCACTTCCAAAAAAACGGTCCAGACCTGTTTCAGGAGAACATCTTCTGATTTACACCTGCCTAGAAAAGCATCAGAT
This sequence comes from Rhadina sibilatrix, assembly GCA_013400275.1. Lineage (NCBI taxonomy): Eukaryota > Metazoa > Chordata > Aves > Passeriformes > Phylloscopidae > Rhadina > Rhadina sibilatrix. The sequence continues at coordinate 82,735 of VWYO01021855.1, read as the reverse complement.
TTTCAGACTAGATTGTCTCAAAGTGCCAGATCCAGTTCAGGAATCATGTGTTGGTTATTTTAATGGTATATTTTGTACCAGCATTGAGTAAAACAAACAAACAAACAACCAAACAAACAAACAACCTCTTTTTCTTTTTTAGATTGAAAAACACAAGAATGTCCCAGCTTCATAATTATAGTTAAGGAGCCTAGAAGTCTTTTTGCTGAGATTTTTTAGATGTTACCCAAGCTCCACAATTTTAATTTTATTAAATTCAGCGTAATTCCCACTAAGTCAGGAGTAATGCAGCTCAGGAAAACAGCAATAATTATCCCTAATTTCTGCGTGTTTAATCTTTTATCAACCATCTTCTCTTTTTCAGCCTTTTCTATTTAGTGAAAAAAAAATCTGTATTGCTGCCCAACTCCTTCATTTTACAGTCACAATACACTTAACAAAAAAAAAATTCCTGTTCAGTGAAAAAAATCTGTATTGCTGCCCAACTCCTTCATTTTACAGTCACGATACACTCAACAAAAAAAATTCCATGTACTAATGTTAATTAGCAGTAACAGCCATGACAATAAATCATGAGGTTTTCTATTTGACCTGGGAGGTTTGGACCTGTAAGGCAGACTTTTGCAGCAAATGTCTTAATTCCTGCGCTCTTCTAAATGAATAAAGTTATTCTTTTAAATAAACAAGTTAGCAACAAAATAAAATGGAAACAGAAACTGTTGGTTTGATGGGTATTTTTAAATTTAAGAAGGTACCTGTTTTATTGAGGGCTCACAGGGAAACACCAAGTAGCACAAGTCGGCAGCAACATATCAAGGTGAAATAATGGCAAAATATCATTACATTGCCATCTGGTGACAGGAAAATGGTTTATTAAAATAGCCTGATATCACCTATGCTCCTGTGAGAGATATACACATCCCCATACCTACAGCTATTTAAACAGGACTGTATTCACAGCTGAGCACCTCTGCAGGGATAACTCCTTTATAGAAATCTTCTCTTTGGTCACTGCACATCACTGCACTTTGAGTGCTCACCCTGTGTTCTTCAAGTGCTAGCAGTGCAAATCTTTTGGGGCAGAAAAGGCCCCATTTTTTATGTATACACATGTTTCATCCCTACACACACACAGAGGTGTGTACATGTGGCATGTGTGTGTGCATACAAGACATCCCCTCGTTGCCATTCAAGTGATGCCCAGCCAGCACCACAGAAGCCTGGGCTCAATCCCTCCATGTTTTACATGGGAAGCAGAGGCCCCCAGGAGATGTGAGCCTTACATCCAGGAGCAGTAGCCACCTGGCAGCTCAGCTGGCCCTGTGAGGTGGCACCCAGCTGTAGCCTGAGCAGTGGGCTGGGAAGCTCAACGTGAGGTATGTCAACATTCCACGCTGCGTGCTCAGCACCACATCCTGGATCCCATCCCAAAGGCCACCAGGACCAGTGGGAACCTCTTTGGGAGCTGGCTCAGGTCCTTCTCAAGCCCTTTGAATTCAGCCTTCCCACTCACACAGGGCACAACTGACATCACTGTGCTTCCATGCAGCAGGCCCCTAAAGAAATTTATACCTGTCACCCAAACCCAGACAAATAAAAGACTCAAACTTCAGTGATAACACAATTAAGGTTTCTCCAGAGTGGCTGTCATCCCCTAATGTGTATTTAGGCAAGTAGTGAAAGCCCAGATGCATTATGGGATGATAAAGCTCACCTTGGAGGGACTTAATGCTTAATTAAGAGGACGAACACTGCAATAAATGCGCTAATGAGATAAAATCACACTAATTCCTAAATCTTATGGAGCCAAAGTGTCAGTCTGAGTTTTAATTAATAGAGTCTTATATGGGTTTCTCAGAAATAATAATAAAACATTGAAGGAGTAAATCACATCTTAAATTTGTCACAAACTTCTTCCAAATCCTACAGATTTCTAGGATTCCACAGCTTGCACAATTCCAAAGATGCCTAGCCCTATTTAAATGCTACTGCAATACTTTTAAATTATAAAATTATTTTATTGCGAGTTTAGCCCAACATTTTAGATTAATGTTTACCAACACTCCTTTTTCTCCCCTTCCTGTTTTCTTGCCTCAATCCCTGACAAATGCTGAGCCAGTCCATAGCACTCAAACATTAAGCCACACACAGTCCAGAGCTCACAATATTTCTCCTGGAAATGTTGTTTTTATCTTCTTGAACCTAAACCCCACAAACCCAAGAAATTATGCTTTCTTTCCAGCCCAAGGGTGAGCTGTGTTTGGTGGAACACACCACGGTGTGCCTTTCTGCTGTGGTCATGACTGAAACCCAGCCAAGTCAACAGACCACCTTCCCACCAGCTCCAGTGGGTTTAGGATAAACCAGTTGGCCATTGGCTCACAAAGTTAGTTTGTGGCCATCTCTGTGCAGCTCCTTGTCTTATTTGCTGGTAAAACTGACCCTGTAATGCCTTGTTTTCAGCCCTTGCATATGGTTCTGAGGACCAAGTCAGCTGTCCTGCATCTGCTCTATTATTTTTTTTCCCCTTAATTTTTTCAGTTGTTTCCTCCATTTCATGGTGCTCTGAGGAGATTCCTGAGGTGGCTGTTACCCGTGAGCTGAAGGCTCAGTTCATCTTTCTCAGGCAGGGACTGTTTATGCCATCAAACATGGACATTAAGCCTGGTGGGTGGACCAGGGTGTGCACCCCAGGCCAGCAAGGGGCATGCCAAGGGCTCCGGACCCCCAGTGTCACCTCCGTGTCCCTAACATTAGGCTTTGTCACCCTCTAGTGGGCTACGCACAGAGCTCTGCCATCCCATCGGTGGCATCCTGCCCCAGGACCCCTTAACAGCCTTAACATTGGGAGTCAGAGTTTTCAGTTTCACTGCCCACAGATGACTCAAACGCTTGGCACTTGCAAATCTCCTCTCTTATATTTTCTTTTCCCAAGGAAAAAAAACAAAACAAAACAACCCACACATACACAAAAAACCCCAACCAAAACAAAGGAACCAAACAAACCAACCAGCCAAACCCCAAATAAACACAATCCCCCCAAACAAGGACACTCCCCAAAAAACCACAGCCTGCAAACTGTCCATGAGGCAGCAATGAAGAAACATTAAAATTATGTCAATGTACACTGGAGGAAGGTAGGAGAGTATGTCCACATTAAACTTTTATGTATGTATTTATGCATTATACATGTACTACTCAGCAAATCTATATTAATTTGTAAAAGAGATAAATTAATATTAATATACACATTGCACATATTAAGCAGATTTTGACCTGCTTTTTTGCCTATTGGCACACAAAATGTGCAGCCCTGCTCATTACTTGATGCCCTGAAATGCATTAAAGGGGCTAGGACACTATGAACACCTTGAAGGAGAATACAAACAAGATTTTTGCCTCCTAAAATAAATGCATCTGCAGCGTTCCCCAAATAATTTTCTCATTTCTTAAAGTATTTTTAAATTCTTGTCTACTCATACGTTAAGACTGTACATTTTAAAATACAGCTTCTGGGCCAAATCCTCTCTTTGAGTATCTAAGCATCATGAGAAACCTTTTCCTTTCTGTCTTTTTGTGTGTAGGTGGAAAGGCCTGATTTTTTAGGGGCAACCTCTTTAGGTAAGAATACCTTGCCAAAAACACCTCCAGCTATTACAAAGGCAACCTTTTCTGCCTACCTTACTTCTTTTCCACAGCCAGAGAGCAGTGAACACGGAGACAGAGTTTAGGGCTATCAGGTTATACAGTTCTTTGCAGCACACCAGGATTGTTTTTTCCCCAGGCCAATATTAACGTGCACTGCCAAGAAAATTGGCAGTAAAAACACTAAGCCTTTTTACCTTGGAAGTGCAATAATAATAATAATAATAATAATAATAATAATAATAATAATAGAGTTGATAAGTGGTATCTATTAACATCATTCCAAGATTAGCAAATGAACCAAAGCCAGAAAGCTTTCCATTTAAAATCTACCTTCCGGAGTCACAAAATTAGGCCTTTGTTTCTTTTTGGTCCTGTTTCACATTGTTATATACTTGCAATAAAAGAGCAACTGGAAGCTCCATTTATGGATTGCATCCACAAGCTGCCAGCACCAAATAATCATCCATGCCCCAGAGGTGAAGTGTCTGTGACCTAACAAAACTTGATGAGATTTCCTAACTTCTCCCTTTCATGATGGCAGAGATCCCACCAATTAGAGCAACCCTCGTATTTCCACTGCACATCTTCTAGACCCTTTCTCAGGTTTGCAGTCAGGGAGTCAGTACAGAGAGTTTTCTACCTCCAAATCTTGGCTTACACAGGTGTAGGACCAGAAATGGTGTGGCCACCGACCAGCTCAGCGTGAACCTGCCCGAAGCTGGGTGAGTCTACCCAAGACTGCCCAGCCAAGGCACAGAATGGATGAGCCAGAAAGGAGCAGCAGCGTGGAAAGATGTCCCTGTTCCCTCCAGCCTCCTGCCATCTCTCCCTGTGACAGTGGCAGCCCTCGCCCCCGGCTGTCAAAGCAAGGCAGACACTTAAGAGTGTTTGACTTTATAACACCACAGACAAATCAAATGCACAGCCACTGCTTCCTCAGATGTCTATATTTCATTTAAACTGGGATAANATTTATAATTTATTTAGAAAATGCTTTGAATTATGACCATGGTGTCAGAGACACTCTGTCCTGAAGGAGAAGCCTGCAAGCAGAGGGAAGAGTAACCATCATTTACATTGTGCCTCCAGGTCAGAAGTCTTTCCTCAACAAACAGTTCTTGATCAAATCCTGCTGTCTTTATGCAGTGACAGGACTAAAGGGCTGCACTTGTGGTGGTTTTTTCTGCTTGCTGGAGCTACTGGGGAAAAATGGTACCTCAAGTTGCTCCTCAGAGCAAAGGATGCCCAACCAAGTGGGGTTCCATGTAGTGATTTTCTGAACACATCCATTCAAAAGTTCATTAATCTCTGTCGTGGCTCCTTACAGCCTCCCAACCTTTACCATGTAAGAGCCTACCTCTTGTCATGTGCTACACAAGGTCTATGTCACCTCTTGTATGACTGGCAGTACTTCCAGAGAAGGGTTTGTCCTTCCCCTCCTCACAGAAAACAAAAACAAAAAACAAAACAAAAAAAAAACAAACCCCAACACCCCCCCCCAAAAAAAACACACCAAAAAAAAAAAAAAAAACCCCACAAGACAAAAGTAACCCAAGCTGGAACTGTGCTAGGCTTCTAACATAGAAGATGATCTGCAGTGTGTATTCCCTCCTGGCATGGAATTTATCTTGCTGATCTGCTGTGGGTGCAAGGCTGGAAGTGTAGATGTGGAAAACACGTGTTCACATGCATATTTATATATATACACACACATACCACTAGAGATGTAGCAGCACAGTGTACTGTACATTTTTGTGATGAACTTGATGGTCACAATTTTTTTTTATTTTAATCTTACATTTTCACTTGTTTACAGTCACCTCTAAACTGATAGAGCTTAAATGTTTTATGGCTTGCCCTGAAACTGGTAAAATCAAAGGAAAAGAATTTGATGCTTCTCTAGAACAGAAGTCTGCCTTTAACTAAAGAAAACCAAAACAAACACCCTTCTGGAGGGGCTGCTGCACCCCTCCCTCTTGAAGTTGTGTGGTAGCCCCATACCTGGCTGACGGGGCACAAGAAGAGTCTGCCTGTTTTTCCCTGACTCAGCTATATGATGTGCTTCCAGCTCTCACTCCAGAACGAGCCCAAAAGCACCCCTGATCACTGTCAGGCAGGGCAGAACAGTTGCATCACAAACGTGCCTATTTTCTAGGGCATAAGAACCCAGGGTAGGGGTTGGGAGCTGGCCATAGTGATGGAGCACTGAGAGGAGCTTTCTGTTCCCATCTGCTGCTTTGGCCAATACCCCTCTCTCCAACACCTCCTAATCCCTTACCAACCTCTCCCAACGAGGTGCTAATGAATTGCTAAAATCTGGTCCTTCAAGACACCTCAGGTCTGGGATTGTCTGGAATCCAATTGCCTGTGGTTTAGCTGTGAAAAAGCTGTGTGGGAGAGGAAGGCTGCTGTCACAGCACCGTCACAAAGGGCAGAGGTCCAGCTGCAGCAGGTTTTCCTGGAGGCACAAGAGACTTGCCTGCCCCGGGAATAAGCTCCGATTGCTTTTGGCATTTTGTGTTTGATGCCAGGTTTACCCAAGTAGAGGAACGGTGAAGCAAAGCTAACGGGGCAGTTGTCCTCAGAGTAGTACGTCGTAATAAATCCACTTGTGGAATCACGAGGCTGGCAAGTCATTAACAAGCAGCAGCTTCCACTTAACCTAACCCACAGCAAGAGCTCATACCCAATTACCATCAACATACTTGCTGTTTGCATAGATCCCTTCCTTCGGTGTATTTCCCCATGGCTTTTTAAGCTATTCAGATCCCACTGGCAGCTGCCGACTCCAAGGGCACAGCCTCAAAAAAAGAGAAGATGGAAATATCCACTTGATCCAACTTGACCTTCTCTTTGGTTATGTTGCTATCTGACAACTACCCTGAGCATAGCATGGAAGACAGTGCTCAGAACATTCCAGGTATGGGGGGAAAAAAAAAAAATTGTCATAGTCCTAAAAGCTGTTTTACAGGACAAAATCCTTCAGTTCATGGGCGAAGAATTAGAAAGAATGTCACTTCTGCACTCACATTCAGCCTAAGGTGAAGGATTCATATGGTTTTTCCCCAGTGTGAGATTTGACTTTGGCCAAAAGGCTTTCACTCAGAATTCAGGGTCAGAAATTGCCATTTTAAAGAGGATGATAAAGTTCTTCACTTTAAATCACTCACATTTTTTTAAAAAAGGTGTTTAGTCATTTTCACTATTTTTCAAGATTTTTACTTCGTATTTCTTCCTCTCCTTCCATTCTCTTTATTATTTGCTGAACTTCTCAAGTAATTTCTGTATATACAGGAAGGCATATGTATTTGGTGACAGTTTTTCCATAAAACATTAGAGAGGTGCTTTCAAAACTGCTCAGCAAATAGACAAATTCATTCTACTTGCAGCCAGAGCACCAGGGTGAATGGAACTCTGCTAAGGCTGACAATTTCTTAAATAACCGACCATTAATGAAACAAGTTTGCAAAATCTCTGCTCCCCAAAGAGGTTGTAATGTAATGTTGCTGAAGCCTCTTGCCTAGCTAAGTTTGGGGTAGAGAAACACTCAGCCATGAACACCAGGACCATTTCTTTGCCTGGATTCAGACAACTAATTATGTGAGAAGCTTTGCATACATACTCAAAGAGGAAAGAGAACATTAAGGCATGTACAAGACAGGCATTCCCTTTACAGCTGTTTTCTAACCTCACAGACTTCTTCATGGAAAAAAATGGAATTATTTTAAAAGGAATGACAGCAAAGCAGGAAATGGTTAACAACATAATGTGGCACTTACTTTTGGAGTCCCATTTATTCCCTGCCAGCTCAGTACAGATTGTGCATCACCACTGGCTGCTTCACTACTTGGAGCAGACAGTCACAAGCCTCAAAATACCTCTGATTTACCAGAGAGGGTTCAGAAATAAAAATAGCAAGACATGCACAGAGAAAGGCTGTCCTCTGGCTCTTTTGGCAAGCTTTGTTATATAGGAACAGATCCTGCCAAAACAAACATCTCCACCCACGCCCTAGCAGGAAATGTAAGGGAAAAAAAAAAATCTTTACTGAAGGTGGACTTTTCCTACAGTAAGACTGACCTTTTAGTCTGCAACTGATGGGCTACAAGAAAGGTTGAAAAGAATGCCACTGCGTTTAGAGGGTTTCACAGCATCCTCATAAACTTAACTGAGGATATTGATTGCCTCTGCTCCAGGAAGCCCTGGTGGAGAGGCAGTGTTAGACTTCAGCTGATGCTGACTCTTTTTCATAAAGCTATATACCACCAGCTAGAAATTGCTATTGAGAGATGCTTTAGCGAGGTGGAGGTGTTTTCAAAACTGGATAACCACAGATATTATCCAGAATCTGACCTAGCAGTGGTCAGTGCTGAAGAGGAAAAAACACCAGACTACTGTGGTTGGCTATCTGCTGCTCATCATCACGACTAAAACCAATAAGGAACAAAGGGAATAAACATTTCACCCTGGGAAACAACGTTTCCAGGGGTTTTTTATCCCTTTGTCACAAACTAACCTGTGCAGAAGGGGAAGCATTTTAATGTTTTACAAAGCCATGCAAGTAGAGGCACCCAAGTTGCCCCTGAATTAATAAAATAGATTTTTTTTTTCCTGGGTGAAGCCTAGTGCTGTTCCATGGGACCAACCTATGAATAGTTCAGCACCTTGAACAGTCACAAGTGACCCACAGATTAAACTTACCATAATGTGAACCAACAATACCCAAATTACTTATCTAAATTGGGGGAGGGGGAAGACATCAAGAGAGTCTTCCCTTCCTTCCATCCTGCCCACCACACAGGGAGCAGGTATGAGACAATTACCAGATTTGATCTTGTCACATCACAGTGACCAGGTCACTCACTGGCTTTGCAGGTACACAACACTGAAACCTTCCTTCTCTGCAGGAAGGGAGCCACTGCTCCCACTAGAGGCTTGAACACTATCAAAGATCATGGTTTATGAGGATTATAGACAGCTAAGTGAAGCTTTAATAAGCCCTTCTACGAATGAGACATCAGGAGTCAAAAAAGAATAGCAACAAGCTTCCAAAGCACATGCTTATTTGAGAAAAGGGGCTGTTTTTGTGGAGAATTTGATGCTTTATATCCTGTGAGAAGACAGCTGTGGTGCCAGGGGATCTGAGGTAAAGTTGTGCTCTTTCTTGGGTATTTTGTGTGGTTTCTCTGTGTTGTGACATATTGCACCCCTGCCTTTGATCTGTTCCTTTCCATGCATCAAGCAGCCAGCTAGTTGATCATACACTTATTTCATCCACTGTTTACCTGTTATCTTACCAAAAGTTATTTGTGGGACAAAAAAATTGACTTTGATTTCAAACCTCTCTAAGGTCTAATCCTCCTGCAGTGTGTGACCAACTTCAGGATTTTTAAAACAAACCCCACTATTTTATCTTAAGAGGAGCAGTGTTTTGCATTTTCCCTTACCACAGGACTGTGGAAACTGTAATATCTTAGTTCCTCAGCTGGAATTAGGGCAAGGACAAAAGTCAGCAAAATGCTACCTTATCAGATAAAAAGACAGAAAGAAAAGCCATGTCCATTTTCAAGTAGTCTGTAAGTTTGCCTGAAATTTCTGAGCACTTGGCATCCCCCACCATCCCCTGCCTCATTCTAAGTCACTCTGTGCTCATGCTTTCCATCATGTCTTCATCTCTCATCTTGATGCAACAAATATGTACACTTGCAACTAAATGCTTCAGTGGGACAGATTTCCAAGCTTGAACTTAACTACCCAAATTTATCTATGCCTCTTGGATCATTTTATGTTAAGAGATGATGGAAGAAATATGACTTTCTCCCCACTTGGGCTGAGCACATTGTAGTGAGACAACAGAGTCCTGAGGGTGCCAGATGTAAGTCAGCTCAAAAACACACAGATACATCAATTGCCACTGCCTCCCACTACCTATATCCAGGCACACTCACATCCAAGTATTGATTTCCAGAATTTCTCCAAGGAATGCCAAAAATAATAAACAAAAAATAAATCAAAAGCAAAAGCCTCTTTCCATTATGTATTAAATATCCTTCCATGAAGTTAGAACAAATAGGAGATGTATATAGAGTGCAGTGGAGACATAAATCTAGTGTCGTAGTAATCGATTTCTGCCTTGTTCTTTTATTTCCAGTAAATAATGATCTTCAGATCTTTCATGGTGGCACTACTATAAAGTCTGCTAAGGGAGCACAGGCAGTGTTTCATCTTTGATATAACCAACAATAATGCCACTCTAAAATCATTACACTCACTTATTTCCTGTAGCACACTGGTAACAACATTTAGCAGGATCAAAGGAAATTTACAGAGGGTATCCCCTCCACTAACCTCCATCTAATCATGTATATGATCAATAACACATTTTGTATTGTTCAGCAGTGTGCAGAAGGTACAGATTTCTGCACAAAATTATGTGGCTGTGTGTTTCTAGTCACTCTTCAGTATTCTAAAGAACACTACAAGCAGCAGTCATGCCTGTTGGGTCAATTATATTTAGAGATACTTCTTGTATGTAAATTAAAAGCAGAAGAAACTTCCTTAACCAGTCTTATTTTCACAAAAAGATGCTCAAGTGTTTGTTGCTAGTGCTGTGCAATACCCTTCATGTCTTTTTCTGCATTCAGTCTGAAATAGGATTTTTGATTTGGTGTGTGATCAAATGAGTCTATTGAGTTATAAACCACATTAATTAATTATACAGTAACCATGGGTTAATAGTGGGACACTTAAAAAAAAAAAAAACCCAAAAAAATCCTAAAGCTCCACCACATAAAGAAGGAATCTCAGAGTACCAAAAAATAAAAATTAAAATTACGTTGAAGTCAGTATTGTAACCACCACACTTTCCAATAGTTGATTAAATACACACATTTCTTGACTTTGCACCAAATGAGTGCAAAATCTTAAACATCAACAAGTTAACAGAGCTAAGTTAAAGGAAAAATTCTCAACTGTTTGCCTGTGATCTCATCAAATACCAGCCAGGGTGAACTGCTCATCATTCTAGCCACCACAAAGATGAGGTGAATCCATCCCATTTAGATTGACAAGGCAAGAAAAGAAACATTTCTATTTGAGTCAGTCCACTTCAATGTTCAGTGTAGAGAACAAGGCAAGGCAAGGTTTGCAGGTGGGATAATATCTTACATTAGACTGAGGTAGTTGGGAGAGATATATTAAATTTTAACATGTTCATCCATATCTCAGATTCTGGTCAGATAAGGAAAAGGCGTCCTCTCCCTATCAGAGTTACTTTTCCCACTTAAATCTGTTGATTAAAGATATTATTTCAAGTTACAAAAACCCATAAAGTACAAAAAGTCCCTGGGGTTTTACAGTGTCAGCATCCAACTCTGGACAGTGAATCTTTAGCTGAACTTATCCCATAAACAAAGACAACACAATATACTTGGTACCTAATTTGCCAATATTCTTCTACTGCCAGGTTGCTTTATTCATTCTGAGCATTAATTAGGAAAACAAAATGTAAGTAGCTTAGTTTAAAAACTAATCAGCTCACACACCAAGGAGTGAACAGCTTTTCCTACACAGGAGACTAGCTCCAGTGATGTGCAGCAGGCTGCTCCAGAGGTGCTGTTATCAGAGACAGGATCCATCCTCTGATACCTCTATGGAAATACAGATATGCACAGAGCCAGCTTTGACCACAAAACACCAGAATGGAGCTGAGCTGTGGCAGCCAAGAAAGCCACCTGAAGTCTCAGCTACTCTTTCTCACCTGTTTCATTTGATGTGCTGTGACTTCAGTTCCAGCGCAATTTCTCAAAGCAGCCCAGTGTTTCACACTTGTGCACTTCCACAGAAGAGAGGCTTGCCCTGCTCTTCAATTTCTTTGGCCAAGGCAGCAGCTGGGCCAGGACGAAGTGACGACTCTGGTGACAAGTCAATTTGTTCCTCCAAGTGCTCTTAAGTGTAGGAACAGCAACTGACACACCACCTGAGAAGCCCTACATTCAGAGAAATCAGCTCCCCTCTACTAGGCCACTATTGTAGTGATGGGACTCATTGAAAATCTTGGAATTCCACATGAGCTGATCATTCCTTTTAAAAAAATTCTCACAAACAGAATTTCTTTATAGGTTTTGGAGCTTTCTTCTGAAACAAAGGAGTCCTCAAGATCCTTAGCAATCCCGAGACAAAGAGATTTGCACATTTAATCTTAAAGAGATGTTCCCAAGTTCCAGTCTAAAACAGTTTATAAAGGTCATAAAAAATAACTTATCTTGCTGACTGAAGCTTTTTTTTAATGCACTCCAAGTTACAAAGGAATCACAGCTGCAGCCTTTAGGCCAATGTTATACTATATTTTCCTCCCATTAGCAAGGACAGGAAATATCTACATTTGGATTTTGCCACAGCAACTGGCTCTGATTCATCACTCTTCACGACTGAATATAAAACACAGAGCTAGTTGGGTGTGTGTATTTTGTGCTTGTTTCACTGAATAACCTTGCAGTTGTTTCCCACATGAATTTAGTAAGAAAACTGCTGAGGCAAAAATCATTACACTTAGCCTGAGCCAAGTTCTTTCTAAACTCTTAAAAACAGGACTCAGATTCAACATGCAAAAGGTAACTTTAAAAAGCTGGGAGGACAATACTTTGTCTTCAAGAAGAGACTTGGTTACAGGGACTGCAATTCAGTGGGCTGAACCACCATGTGCACTTGCACAGATCTATTAAAGATCTATTAGATCCTACATGGTGAAGCTGATGGGAGGATTTCAATTTTTTTTTTTTTTCTGTTCAAGATTCCCAACTTAGAATAAACTTATTAGAGATGACATTCCTAAACTACATCGTCATTCATATGAGAAAATTTGAAAGCAAGTCAGGCCTTACAAGGATATTATTAAGGTTGTTCTTTGAAGTAAATTGAATTCTCCCCATTTGTATTAAAAATGAGATCCTTGGTACTTTATCATCTTACATTACTAGGCAGAGTGGATAAAACCAGAGTTTTTTCTACATTACCTTTTGAAGCTGAAACTTCTCCCCCACTTTGATTAAAATGGATCCCCATGATCTATATTATTTACAATGTATTCAACGCAGACAAGGGTCACCATTCACATCCTCCCCTCATCACAAGGACGACAACAGAAGTCCAACATGGTCCTTGTTCCCAAGCACACCACAAACCCCTCCATCAAACTTAGCTTTCCCCCAAGATGAAGGCTTTAATCTCTGCTGAGGAACGGTTCTCTCGTTGGCCCTGACAAAAGGGTGCCACAGAAGTGGCAGATGTCAAACTCTTGCCTTTTGAAATGGTACCAAAAACCCAGGAGAGAAGAGGGATGTGAGGTAAGAAGGGAAGCCTGAAATGTACATGCATGGCTGGTGTCTGGAAGAGTTTCAAAGCATCTGTTAAGGTTGGTTTTCCAATATGACCAGCCCTGTGGCTACATGCTCCCAGTAATCAGAGTAGCCACGTCCTTTGTACAAGTCAAAACCTGTACAGTGGTCATTATTGTACACAAGGCTACCACGTGTGCTCAGGTACCACATTTGTTAACTAGACAGCTCATTTAAACAATCTTAAAGCAACTCAATTTGTATTTGTTCTTAAGTGGCCCTGTAAGCCATGCAATTGTGGATGTTGCCCAATCATCTTTTCTGTGAAACAGAGAACCACACTTTTTGGAATACAGTCTTTCAAGGTGACTGCTTGATCTCTCTAATTTTTTTTTTTTTAAATTAAAGCATGGATGTATTCTGTTATACCACATTATCCCAGTTTCAGCTGGGATGAAGATAATTCTCTTTCTAGTAGCTGGTGGAGTAGCTGTAGGTGTGTTTTGGATTTAGCAGGGCAAAAATGTTGATAACTCACCGATGGCTTCCCTGAGCAGTGCCTGGCCCAAGTAAAGGACTTTTCTGTTTCCCATGCTCTGCCAGCAAGGAAGTGCACAAGAAGCCAAGAGGAATCATGGCCAGAGCAGCTGATCTGAAGTGGCCAAAAGCTCTCCCAGAGAGTGTCATGCCCAGTATAAAAGCAGTGAGGAATTGGCTGAGAAGGGCTGATTGCTGCTTGGGGACTACAGACACAGTTTACAAGTGACACATCCTTCCTAGCTGTACACCAACGAATTTTTTTAATGAAAATTTGACAGGACATTTCCAGCCAACTTTACCTGGAAGGCACTTTTGGACAGATAGAAAATGTAGAAGTTAAAATATTGGTCTTTGTACAGAATGACAGTCTATTTTTCTTTTTATCTACACCAAAACTGCTTTGGGAGCCCAAACTGAAATGCTGAGTCCCAATTAAGTGTGGCATGACACAAAGGCATCATCCAAAAATGCTTAAGCCTAGGTAACAGATGAAATGTGACAAGGGTGTTACCTGCATATTTCACATACACTGGGGATTGTATGAACATACTTATGTAGTAATTATGTCTACAAGATCTTGAGTCCAAGATCTCAAACCTTTTCATATCATGAATCATCTATTAGTCCAAATACTACCCTATATCCTCATCCTGTTCCTCACTTCTCAGGTCACATCCCTCCTGCAGATGCAACCTCTGCCAACTACAGCAGCTACTTCAGTAAGCCAAGAACTCAAGGTTTAAAGGCTTGTAAAAAAGCTGAGGATTAAGAGAAAAAGCACCTGATATCACTCACCTGTTTGAGAATATCTGGTTAGCTTTCCAAGTTCCATCACACAGAGGCGATGACAACCAAAACAGTAAGTTGCCAAGGCTCCAATTCAGCAAAGCACTTAGGCAGGTGTGGAACTTAAAATACACTTTTGAAAGTATTCCCATCCATCAAAACACTTAACTTGTACTTAATACAGGAAAATGAATAAGTCCTATTGACTTCCATAACATCAGAAAAGGATAATTAAATCAAAAGTGAGCTGCTGTATCAAGGTCATACTGCAGAATCTCTGACCTTTCAGGAAGTTTTCAGCACGTTTCACAGTGAAAATGCTAACAGAAGGAAAACGTAGGTGACTAACAGCAGTGGCACCTTAGACCTGTTTAGTAACTGCCCAGTGAAGGGCTTTGGAAATTGTTATTTGAATGTATCACTGCCCATGTGGCAGCAGGAAAACATCACACACATTACACAATAAATATTATTGTGTAAACAGGGAACAAGTAAGGCAAAAATCTTCAAGGCATCTGGAAATTCTCTCTTTGGTGTATTATCAAGTCTAAAAAGCCTGTTGTCATTTTATAAATTCAGGTATGTGTCATACTCTAGGTCTTATTTTCATCTTATTCAACTGTTAATGTCTTAGGCTTATCAAGTTATTTTTATGCTTCTCTAAATAATAATAATACATTTTACTTACCCATAACTCAGCTTACCAGTCCTTATTTCAAGGAAAGCAGACTTTGAAGTCAGTTAGTGTTGTATAGGGTATATACAACTCTCATAAGTGTCCTGTCTGTTTTACCATAAAAGTAACTCTTGTTCAAGCACCAAAAGCAGGTATGCTCCCAAATGCTCAACATTTGAAAGTACAGGTCCCAAAAGCATTTTAAAAGCCCTTGGGATCCTTCTAAGATATGTACATAGCTGGCCATAAATATGCTTTTTCACTTGTGCATTTAAGTTCATCTCCCCAAGAGAGCTCTTCATCTTTCTGAGAGGGTCTCTCTCAACAGTGATATTTGAGAAGAGATTTCAGGCCTCCTAGTGAAATCTGGCCTCATGCTCCTTCTCAACACTTACAGAATCACTCAGATTCCGCTTTGTCAGTTCTTTCCAGCAGACAGAGCCTCAATTCTATGGGCTCTATCCAGGTCTCAGATCAAAATGTAAGGTCTGTATGAATAAAGTAGAAGGAGCCTATGATGAACAAGCTGATACCAGCCACAGAATAAGAGCTTGGATGCTGTAAGTAAAGAGTATCATTTAGCACCATAGTGAGACAAGAAAAGATAATTCTAAATACATGAGAGGTGTCATGAGATGTACAAGGTTGGGTGGAGTTTAAGTGTCCAAGGTTTCCAGAGCTGATTCTGACCCTTTCAGAGTTTAGCATTCAGACCTTACATTAGTTGAAAAGCTTGCAATTACCTAGAGTCTAGTCCTTGCTTTATTAATCCATCTTTGAAACAGGCATTTGCCTTTTCTAGCATCAGGGGCTACCTCAATTAACATAATCTGTCCAACATTTTAGACAATAACTGCAGTGACATTAACCAGCTCTCTCAGCACCCATGGGAACATCCTATCCCATCCCTTCCTGGAAACTTGTCTACATCCAGTTAGCAGCTTATTATCCAATCCTCTACAGCAGGTAATCACTTTCTCCCAAAACCAGTCCTGCAGCCCAACCCTGCCAGCAAAGACAGCATCAGACACTTCAGTCCCTTCTGTCCCCTTCTTCCCTTCAGCTGAGAGTGCATGCTTTTCTTTATCTTTTTCCTTTGCAATCCACACCAGTTTAAAACACAACTGAATTTCCCCATTTCATCCATCTGGTTGGTCACCTTCTTGATTTTCCAGCACCCCAGGATCAAAGCTGATTGATCCTTGAAAAGATTGTCCCTGAAGGCCATCTGTCTTACAGAGCAGTTTCCCATGGGATCCTGCCAAGCAGATCCTTGGAAAATCAAAGGTTATTCCCTAGCAATCCAGAGCTTTATCCAGCTGTTAGCCTGCTTCACTTTCCTTTGGATCTGAAACTATCAATTCACTGCAACCAGCACAGCCATTGAGTACCACAGCCCCAGGCAGGTCTTGGTCATTGTTAAGATGCAGATTCAGCAGATGCCCCCCTTTAGTAAAGAGGAATTGGAGAACGTTCAGATCTAATTTCTGGGGAGTTTGTGACTGATCCAAGAAAACTGTGTGTTTCTGGTTTGGAAACAAAGACAAGACTAAACTAAAGTTGCTAAAAATCAAATGCTTAATGTTAAAATATAAATTATGTTAGTAATTCAGTGCTAAGTTTTAATGCAGTGGCATGTTTTTGTCCAATGGAGTTGATACAAAGTGCTGTGCAAAGACTTCCTTGATCAGCTAGAAATTCATCTCAACAACAAACTTCAGGCTCACAAAGCAATCAAAATTTCAGCAGTTTACAATGAACAGTTTATAATTCACTGCACTAAACCAACAACCACCACGAAGAGCTGAAGAGCAGCCATCTGTAATCAATACATGGCAGTGCAGTACCCAACAGCTCCAGGAGAAAGCCCTGCAGAGGGATTTGTGTAGTGTACAACACAAATGCATTCATTGCCTTCTAGTCCCTCAACTTTGCTGGCCTGGTCCAGGCTCTGAATACTCACATGGAAGGCGACCTATTTTCAAAAAGGGTACAAGCCCACCTAATCTTTTTCCTTCTGTTTGCATTTTTATGCCATGATCATCTTCGCTTTGCCTTGTTTCATTACTCCTCTATCCTGCTAGCCTCACTGCTTTTCTAAGAGAAAGCTAAAACCCTCCACAATTCCATCTCAGCTCCTCACAGACAGTGTATAAATAGCACTGGTGTATACTGGTTTGCCCAAACACGAGAAGGTCAGAAAAAACACTTTCTTTTGAGATGAAAAAAAAAGGAGGCAAAACCTAGGAATTTTAATAACAGCCCTGACATGAGAGCAACATAATACCAGCCTGAATTACACTTGGTACCAGACTCTCATTGGAAACCCTAGATTGCTTTGTTCCTGTCCCTGACATAATATTCAAGTCTGGGTTTATATTTGCACAGAATGGGGCTGTTCACTAGAGTCCATGCAAATCAAACACTTGATTTATGCATCATTCCACTGGAGGGTGTAACATTAAATTTAATTTTGTAAGAAAAGCCTGAAGTGCCTCTACGCCTGGGGTTGACATTGTGAACTAGGGAGAAAGGTGCACAGGAATTCATTACTGTTTCCAATATGCGAAATGCAGCATTTGAATGAAACATTTGTCTCTTGTCAAAAGGGAGTAATGTCTGTTCTTTGTAAAAAAATATTTCTCCCCCCACTTTGATTTTATCGCCAATTCAGCATATTGGAAGCCGAGGTTACAAGTGTAGCTCAGGCTGGCGAGGACGGCGGGATGAATTACACCATGAAATGAAGAGGCACTGGTTGAGTTGCAAGTGCAGCTGCATCTACAGAGTGTAGATGCTGGTCAGTCTGAATGCTGCTATGTAGCAGCATTTCATTACAGCAATTAAGAAAAGTGCTGGTTTTTCCTGAGTTTATGCACTACTTTCACAGAAAAGTCTTCCGCTTCCTCAACAGACTGTGCTCACTTACCTACACTTCCTCCTCCTATTTAGTTCTGAAAACACCAGGAAAAGGTTTCCCAAACTTCATGGCAAGGCACATTCAAGTTAAATTGCTCAAACTGTAATGGGTTTCCACTCTGTCTCTCAGCCTAGCTGAGGCAGCTTCAGTAAGAAGCTTCAGTAGGAAACTTCAGATGAGTTCCAGTAATAACAAGGCTTCCCAGACAAGCAGCCCTTTTTAGCTACAGATCATTAAGAATTGGCTCTTCCTCCCTCAAACCTTCCCACGTTTCAGATCTGGATAAAGCAATATAGATTTGAGGAGACCAAGGTTGAAAGCAGGGCAAGAAGTAAGTTTGGTCAGCACAGTAGTCCTTGCTAGACTATGGCGCTCTCTTGGTGCCACTCCCATCAACAAGAGCAACAGTAACCCTTCCTTTCAACCCCATTTTCCCCCTCTAGCAAACTTCCACAACCCAGCCATGAAAGCAGGAATTATACTGCTACCAGAAAATCAGAATTCTAGCACCCAGTGGGCATTCTGACCTGCTAAGTCGCTCAAAAAAACGCACACAGCTTTGGAACGTTTTCTCTCCTTGAAAACAATTAAAGAAAAGGTTTTTGAGTATTCTCTTTTCTGTGCTGAAACAATGTTTTGCTTCAAAAGTCATTAATATTTAAGGAAGTTAACCAAAATGAAATATTCCAGGGTCACAGGCAATATTGAACATTTCCCACCGTTCATGGTGGTTTCATTCTGTTTCACTAAGGGTATTTGTACTCTGAGGTCGGCCCCAGGGAATTTTCTGATTTCACAGCTCAGCTAACAAACCCAAGCTCCTACACCCACCCACACAGCACTACAGCCATGACACTGCTGCCCATTCTGTCCTGCAAAATCACACTTTCAAGGTCACTCCGGAGCACTCATGTCCCACGAGGCCAAGCTTCTGCATAAGTTGTTCAGCTTGCCAAACCTTGATAGACTCTTGATCTGAAATCTTGAAGCTATTTTCTTTGTTCAGCTAATGAACAGTATGGTGATGAATACACATAAGGCAAAATTGATCCACTTAATTCATCATTTGTACATATGTATGGATTTAAGCCCTTTTAAATGGATTCTAGGATTAAACACCTATACCTACATTCACAAGCTGTTCAAAAATACCTAAGGGCATTGTGCTAAGTTTTGTACCTTAATTTCTGAAATTAAAAGATTGACCCCATGTTTAGCATTTGCAACTTTTTAAAAACAAGCTGCATTTTGCTTGCTTGTTAATTGCTGCCCATGCAGAGCTTTACTGAGGCTGTTTGGCTTTGTTTCCTGGACAGCTGCGGGGGATAGGTCCCTGCAAGCTGCACCCAACCTTGATGTAAGGAGAACAAAAAGGAAAAAAGGTAAAATCAAACCCGCAACTCTGAACCTTAGAAGTCAGGCAAGAACATAGTAGCTACAAACATAAGCAAAAATGCTGATCCAGGAAGAGAGAAATGGCAACTTGTGGGGTGCAAATTCAACCTCTAGCTCTGTGTATCATTAATCCTCGCTGTCATTACAACAGTGTCATGTGTCCAAGTGGCCTTTCCTCTATCAGTGACCTTGCTCAAAAACAGCAATTTAAGTCAACTTTAGACAAAAGAAGTCCTTATGCTATAGGAAATAGAATTCATGAGGAAAGGCCATACTAAGTGTCTCAGTTATCTGCCTTCTATTTAGAAGATACGATTTTTTACTGAACCACTACTCCCTGGTGAATTTGGACTTCTCAGTTTGCCAAACTCAGATTATTTCCCCCACCTGATTAAATCAAAGAATTTAAACTTACCAAACCCAGCTTTTGGGCTTGTGTTCTGATTCCTACAGCTCTGTAGAAATTGGCTGAAAACCAGTGAGCTCAGTCAGGTTTCAGACTGAGATGCATTATACCAGTTGCCTTCTACGATAACAAAAAATTATTTGGCTCCCATATAGGGCCAGATCAGACATTCAAAGAATTCATTGTTTTCAGCATTTGCTACTGATAAAGTGACATTAACAGCTCAGAAGTTGTCTTTGTCACTTCTGTAAACTGTTTCTCCCTGCTAACTTGAACCATTCTGAAAGAATTTTAAAGCCATTTTCCCTCATAACCTTTAGCATTAATAGCCATGCAAGGCAGAAGCTTGGACGCCTGCCCCCTGCTCTAAGAATCCAAATAGCTACTGTGCTAACAGCAGCTCAACATCAAACCTCACAGTTTGCTTCTCAACCAACACAGGATATTCAAGCATCTGGAGGAGATGCACATGACAGAGAAGCTGAACCCACACCAGATGATTCCAGAGGTACTATTCAAATGTTCCACAAAGGCATCAGGCACGACTGCTGTCTGAAGCATGCTTAATGGAGGAAAACGTTTTGATTTTAAACAGCATGAGTGAAAATATCCAACACAATTTTGGTAAATTGCTACTGGAGCTATTTTCTCCCATAGTACTATTTGTTCAGTTCCACATAGCAAGTTTCTCCCCTGTGATCCAGGTCTGTGTTTCTGCTCCCTGCTGAAAATGTTACCTGCTATGGTTTGTTCTTTCTGCCAGGCCACGAAGACTATAAATGTCTCAGAGCCAAGAATCAACCCCAACAGATTCTGCTGACAACTCATTCCCTACTCAGGCAAGAGCAGCTGCTCAAAAACAGCTCCTAGGACTTAATCTTTCCAGTGTTTCAAGCAATTCCAAGTGCTGCCCTAACTTTGCATCATCCTGGCTTGTCCATAGTCTCAACATAATTTAAGCACATTTTCAAGATTATTATCAAGTCAATTCCTGTGCAGCTCTTGAAAAACAAATGAGCAGAGCTTTGAGACCCCAACCCTTCAGAAGCATTCCCCTTGATGTTGCTGTTTGACAACCTTTACACTGCTGGAATGGAAAGCCAGATCAACATCACATGATGACCATCTGACCTTTACCACAAACACAGAATAGAGACTTTACTTGATAAGGTCTGCTTTCTTATCTCCAGTTTTATTTTCTCTCCAGCAACAGACCAATACTATTCCTGAGATATCTTTCATTCCTTAATGCAGTTATAAAATTATGTGTTTACTAACCTCAAGAGTTCCAGCCACATGTTTCTCCTTGTACCTCTTCGCTTCCATGCCAAATTTCTGCTATCCTTATCTTCTGATTTGTAGTAATTACTACCAGCTTTCCACTTCCTTCTGTGTGGTGTCCATGGTTTTTCTAACTGCTTTCAAGGTCCTTTTCTGAGCCAGACTACTTTCTCAATTAGGACAGTGCTCCTCCTCACCCAGACTTCTGAGGAGGAGAGAGGTGACTACTCAGTAAAGGGCTTAGTAAACTAAGCTGTTTCACAGTATAGGTATTCTCCTCTCATGCCTTGCAAGTTTTCCACTTGGCCATGGAGTTTAGACCCAGTGGCTTCAGCTACCCCTGCCATTCTTTTACACACCAGTCAAGTTTTGTGCTACCCTTAGGCAAAAGCCAAAATGAGCTGAAAGGAGAAATTCCCTCATTGTCCCAGTGGGCAACAGCACAAAGAAAAAGTCTCCTGGTTTCCAGCTGAAATCAGTCCACAGTTTATACCCATGCCTTTGTGCTGACAGTAGCCTCTCTTGCAGAAATTTACTCTCCTGATAGATTTATAGGAAACAATGATATCACCTCTGAATACTGCTAGGCTAAGCAAGCCATGCTCTTCCAGTTCTGGAATGACAGTCAGATCAGTCCTTTAATTATTTCCAGGTGCCTCTTTTGCATTTGAATCATTTCTGCACTATATTTGAACAGACCTGTGCATCTCTGTGAGGTCTCCTCAGTGTCTCTTACAATAGCAGCACCTCACCCCTCCACAGATTGACATCTACCTTGGCTAGAGCAATATTTATTTTTCCTACAACCATCTCACCCTGATCAGCCCAGAGCTATTCTATCATTCAATCCCTTCTTTATCATTAGCCATCCACAAATCATATTTTCTTTCCTTATTATGGATGCATTTGATATACAAGGCATTGGACACATTTTCTGCCTCTGGAAAGCCACCTGTGTTTTTTTATTCCAGTCTTCAGTACCTTCCCTCCCTCTTTGTGGTATCCCAGTTTTCTTGTTAAATCCCACATTTTTCTAAATTTAGCACAAAAAGCGAGTGTTCTGACAATGTCACTGATGAAAATTTGAGCAAGAACCATCAAAGACAATACCTAGATGGGAAAACTCCTTAGCTACCTTCCTCCAAGATTTGTAGCCATGCTGCTTTTCATCAGTGGCATCTAACTACTTCTTTGGCCCTTCTTTTGCACTTCTATCAACCCCAATCATTGCCTGGCTTCAGTAATCATTTCCCATGCAGGAAAGCTGTTGGACATCCTACACCTGCTAAGTCCTGAGCCTGTCCTGTTAAATCCAGGTGCCGGGTTAGGCTGTAACAATTTGTCTTTAATAAATAAATCCTCAGCTTTGATCCCATTCAGCATTTTCATGCCATCTTCAATTACTCCTAGATCAACAGTTTGGACTGTTGTAACTGAGAACATCGTCATTTAAGCTGCTTCCTACAAAGCCACTGCTGTGCAAACATTCAGTGCTAGCACAGAAAAATAACCAGGTTACCTAACCAACTATTTTCTATCAGAACAAACCTACCCAGAACAGCAGTAATAGTGCCAAAGGTACACCCCAGATGTCTCTAGAGCGCTTTATTTACAAGACCAGGACAGAAGAAAAAACAGCCATAGCCTGATACATGTACACATGAGAACCTCCCTCCTACTGTATTCTGAAATTAACACGGAGCAAGTTCACCTTGAACAACTTTGCAGTCCACATTCAAGTTCTCTTCATACCACTAGGGCAACGTGGACTTGGCTGAAGCTGTGCCAGGGGAGGTTCAGGTTGGATGTCAGGAAAAAAGTTCTACCCCCAGAGAGTGGCTGGACACTGGAACAGGCTCCCCAGGGAAATGGTCACAGCACCAGCCTGACAGAGCTCAAGCAGTGTTTGGATGATGCTGTCAAGCATGGGGTGTGACTCTTGGGGATGTCCTGTGCAGGGCCAGGAGTTGGACTCCATGATCCTTGTGGGTCCCTTCCAGCTCAGCAGATCCTGTGTGACTCTGTGACATGAGTTCTTATATTCACTGTCTCCATCTTAACTTTCTCAGCAGCAGAGATGCTGACCGACTGTATCACCCAAGGGTTTATTCAGTTTTGTATCACAAAGTGTTTGCAAAGTACATATGAGCTCAATATCTTTTATTTTCATATATTTTAATTTTGTTATTGCAAGGTGATTGCATAAGCAAAAACTGTCTCACACCTAAAACTGCCAAAGCAGTCAAGATCAAAATTAGGTACACCACAGCATCCCCTGCCTTAGGAGAAACATCTTTTAAGGGCCTATCTCTCACACAGGTGTAAGACAGATCCTTAAATTTCCATTACCAGGGTTTTCTCCTGTACCACTCCCCATTCCAAGAATTCACTGCATTACACAGGTCAGAACTGCGTCAGAGCTCATTATATGAATATTGATTTCAATAAGGAGATCAATAGACATGAGGCAGCAGCATTTTCCAAATGTTTCCAAAAGGTCTATAACAGAGACTTGATTCTTCAGTCTTGTGCAGGAATTGTGGATATCCAAATTGTTGCTCAGGAATGTCATGCTCCATTTGAGCACTTGTGCAGCTTTTTTAGGGTCTGTGCTTGCTTCCTTAAAAAGTCTACCCAAATTCATATCTCCTGCATGCTGTGAGACATGCCTGTGTAAGTCCCACTAACCCTAATTATTGACTATTAATTAATAATTGAAACAGTCACATTTGTTTTAACCAGGGTGGTGTGAAAGTGTGTAACTGACACATAACCAATCCACTACATAATTTCCATGTTTTAAGAAGGCAAGACTATCAGAGCTTCCAACATATTATTATTCTGAGATGGAAGGTATCCAATACACAAGAGTCACATTTTCTTTACGAGTATTAGGAAGTGATGAAAGGTAAATGCCCTTTCTATACTTTGACTGCAGTATAGAAACAGGTACTTCACCCTCACTTTGTCACCACACATGTCACTTAGCCTGGAGCTGAGCAGAAAGGAAGTTAATCTCTGTGCTTCCAAGTTCATTAAAAATGCACACAGTTTTACATATGGGAACCTCGAAACACAACAAAACCTTAAAAAATAAACGATCACTGAGCAAAAAAATCAAGAAAAGGACATGTGCACTCATTAAAGCTTCACATGCAATACAGTCCAGGAGTTATGGGTCAGATTTTAACAAGGACAGTGTCAATGGAAACACAAGCTTTTTGCAATGCAGGGGCTCCATGCTCTCTCCTCTGAGGAAATGGTATGGAAGCTGAGGGCACTAAACTTTTTGCTGGATCAAGGCTCTGGCATATACCAAAATACTAAATTTCTGTGGAATACCCTGAACATGTTCCTCTGAGCACTAACATAGTGGCAGAACAGTTAATACCAAGTTTTTGAGGGACAACTCAATCGTTTTTTAATTAATTTTTTTATTAATTTTCTCCCCCTGTAGAGCAGCATGCAGGATGTTTCCCAAAGGCTTTTTCAATATAACAAGAAGGTGATATTTGAGGACCAAATCACGACGGACCAGCATTGCTCTTTGAAGATACAAGTGGAGGGCATAGGTTAAAGAAAAACTCCTGCACAATTTATTTATATTTACCATCTGCCCTGATGAGTACTGACAAGATAAGTCCCTGGAAGATGTTTCACACATTTTCTTACCCAAACCTATCCAGCATGGTGGATTGCCCCTAGGAACACCCAGTGTCTTAAGAGGAGAGTTTCAACATTCACACTGCATTCAGGATGATGAACTAAATCACTATCTGGCGATTTTCACATCTGCAAGAGATGGGTTAGGCAAACTCTGTCTGAATCACATTAACTCAACTTTGTGTAGAAGCTGAGTAAGGAAGTGATATGCCTCAAAACACAATGCTTTTGCAGGGTCTGATATTTTTGAACACAATCAACATTTTTTTTGAAGTGTACCAAATCCTGGTTCAGGAGGGCTTGGCAGCAGAAAAGATTTATGCCCAAATCTTGAGACTGCATGACAAGAAAAAATTAATTAATCCCAGTGGAAACCCTGTCACTCACCAGGCTGCACTTTTCCAGGATTCAAGCTGTTTCATCTATATGGGGGAGGTGGCTTCACTGGCTAGAGCATATCTATAAATGAGACTATCAATTTTCCTAACCCCAAATCATCTGAAGCCTTATGTCCTACCATGACTTTCTGTGCAAAGGCTGAGCTTCCTCACTACTGTAAAATTGCTGGAAATCAGGGTGCCCTATGCAAAGGGTTTGAACCTTGTCCAGTAATGGAATTCAACGCAATATCAACAATCTCACTGGACCTTTCCACTGTAAATATACTGGAACACTGCTGCATAACCAGCAATTTTGTCTACTGAACTCTTACCCTTAAACCAAATTATAATGAACACAGGCATTATGCCCACAGACCCAGCCTGCAAACAATAGGAGCATTAAGCTAACACTTTGAGATTTATGACAGACCTATCTGCCTTCTACATGCATTTTATAGGCATTTGCAATAAATTAGCCAGTGAGGCCAGCTCAGCAGCACAGAGACAGTATCATGCATAGCCAACTAGTGGAACTGGGTATACTGCAGAACTGGTCATAGCTCACTGGAATGATAAAGGCTGGAGTTTCAATCAGCCAGGAGAGGGGTAACCACACATCACAGGGCAGCAGCATCTGCTGGGTGCTCACTGGCTACATTGATAATGCCATGAGAGATGTTCCTTTCCTTACCAGCCTCTGGAAACAAGGATGAGGAGCAGCACTAAAATCCTACATCAAGTACAGTGACTTTACTCCTCCAAAGATCACTTTGTCTGGGTGATGTTAAATAATTCAATTTAGGGTTTGAAGTTTTTGTTCTTCCAGTTTTGGTCATCCCAAGGTTGGAACACAAAGCAGTAACAACTCAGCATAAGGGAGAACGAATAGTTGGTTTGCAGGAAGGAGAGGCTATTGACCTGGGTCAATACTGACTAGGCTATAGCCTAAAGTTTTCTCCTTTTGAGCCCCACCCAAAAATAGAGCTCCTAGGACAAATCTTGAATTGCTCAGACATGAAACTCCCAGCAAATAAAAATTTTGCCCAGCTATCTAGAGCTCCAGGAATTACGCCACTTATGTCTATGTGACTACTTTTTCTCTAATCTTGGCAAGTGAATGCAGTGGGTGCCACCTCAGTTTTACAGCCATAGCTAAAGATTTCTGCTCCTACAGGAAAAACACGTAGCTTTGTCATGATCTCCAAGGCCAGCAGGACAGCAAACTTGTGGGGAGAAAGGACAACCAGGATGAGGTTCAATTGAAGTAATTTAATGAAGTAAGATGGTTTTCTCCTGTCTTCACAATGGTCTGCTACACATTACACAAACCTTCTATTTTTAGCCTTTCCGCTTTCCCTTATTCTTGCAGATTATTTTTTTAATCCCCTTGCTTTGGCCTCCAGAGCCTGTTTGGAGCAATATTGTGAGGCAAATGACCAGACATAATGACTTTCCAAGGTCCTTGTGATTCCTTATTAACATTCAGTTAGCATAAGTCCTGACTTTATTATTGACTACATTGAATACACAATACACTGACCTCTGCCATCTGCAACTAAATCTCTTCCTGCAGATCTATCAAAGTGATTTCATACACAGAGGAAGTAGAAGAAAACAAAGCAGTAGCTACTTATCTTTTCTTGTCCTGAGAAACTTTAACACTCTGTGGGAAAGACTGCTTCCCCTCATGGTGTTTTCAGCCATTAGTATTCCATGCTTTTACTGCCGTGCCTGAACACTGAAGCATTATCTCAAAAGTTCAAGGAAGACAGGAAGTACTAAACAAAATCCCTCATTTTTAATCTAATCTTGGTAGAAGCAAAGTGGTGACAGAGAACCTCAGCGGAACTTTGTTTTAAATACATGCCTTTAAGTTGCTTGTGGAAAAAAAAAAATGTTTTAAGTCACTAAAATACTGCAGCATCTTCGGGAACCAAGCAAGGCCGTACATAGGCCGCAGGAAAGTGCATGAATAGCGTCTCTTCCACCAAATATGTGGGGATTTTTTTTTTCCTGTTTCTAATGTTCATAAAGTTGGGGGTTTTTTTATTGCTGAAAGAAGGCTGATGCAGACAGAACTGCACTTTAAGGAGTGAGGTCATTCCTGTGGTAAATTCAGGTGCAAACCATGCTCGTTATGTTAAAGAACTTGCGAGCCCCAGGTAAGCATTTCACAAAACTAAAGAATCCAAGAAAAACCTTCAGCTTAAGCAACTAAGAACTCAAAACAAGACAACAGAGAGCCAGAAGTACAAGCTCCAAAAGCTTTCCAGTGCAGAGCTACCAAGGGCACTTTGCTGACAGGTTTCATTTCATGAAGACACAGAATTAGGCAATATTTTTGCCAGAGAAGCTGGGAAATGTCTCAGAGCGCACTAAACTGAGGGGTTAATCCTTTCTTTTAAGCACCGGAAAGAGAACAGAAATAAACCCCACAAGCAATTCCTTCTGAGACCTACAAAATCATCCATACAATGGATGCACAGCTCATGTTCAAATAAAGCCACTTCTTTCCTTCCAGGTGACATGTGGCGTTCAGGAGTGAGGTCCCATCCTCCCCAGCCCTCTTAGAAACTCAGAAAAAGGAAAATAAAAAATCCTTTACAAATCTCCATTAACTATCCTAGAGGGAAAACTTGTATTTCATTGACTGTAGTTTATGCAAATAGGATCAGAGGAATTAACATATTGGAAGGAGCTGACATTTGTCCTGATATATTGAATCGTTAGCATGACAGAATCACTTAAGCTGGATCCACTAACATCAGGTTTCCTCTCATTATTGACCCCTGCAGAGTAGGCCTGACAAGTGGAACTGCTGCAAAGTTCATTAATAATGTGAAATAAATCAATTGTTCGGGAAATACTGAAAACGGATGACACCGAACTCAGACTTTTTGCAAATTCAGCACATACCAGTTTCCATCAAGGACACAAGTTACAGCAACGTCCTTTCCTGACCTATATTCAGGAGCTGTGCTTTACTCCTAGGCAGGCTCTCAGACACACTGGGAATGGTGCCATTACACCAGCATAATGCCCTTCACCAGAAAATGAAAAGCAATATTACCCTATGGACAGCCACACAGATACCTGTAGACATTTCAGCTCGCTGATTGACACCTCCAGCATGAATTATGGGCAGTACACACACTCCAAGGTGCCAGGCTTTGTTTTCATCTGAAGGTACAGGGAAATATATGGACACTGTGCCAGCTAACAAACACACTTTTGCCTTATAGCCCTCAGAAGGAGAAAATCCCATTCTGAAACAAGAGTTATAAAGAATAGACACTTTGAAGAGAAAGCTGGAAATCAAAGTTCCCTTCCCTGTGTTACTACCAGAACTTAGAGGGCCAAATGCTGTGACATTTCCTACCCTCAAGTGAAAAATGCAAACTGGGTCATAGACTTGATTAATGCTGCTTTTTTGTGGCTCACAAAATGCCCAGGAACAGATTGAGATTTTCATTAATATATTCATGGTTCAAGCTTAGCCTAGTTTTGGATATTTTTTTAACCGCTTTATGGAGATGTTTAATTTTTTTCTGCAAGAGCACAAGCTGGTTGGAAACACATGACACATGGTAATCAAAGCAGAATGCATCTGAAAAAAAAGCTATTGGTGCACATCACATGGTGTTTGTCAGCCTTGCATAAGGTAAGTGGAACTCAGGCAAGATAGAAGAGTATGGAAAAACCTAACTTACATGAGATCCTGATAAGTTGCAGTTGCATATAGAGTCAGAAAACAGTAAGAATTAAGAATCCAGGCTTGCTTCTTTCATGGCAAATGCAGATTTACTAAAAAAACTAACTCCTGGGAACAAGGTTAATTTTTTGTTAATTAAGTTAATTTTTTGGCAATTATAATGAGTNAAAAAACTAACTCCTGGGAACAAGTTAAGGTATTTTTTGGCAATTATAATGAGCTTTCCTACTTCAAAAATTACTTTTCCTTTTTATGCATGATAACAAATAAAGGCTACAGTCAAAACCTGCCTACCAACTGAAGTTTTAGGTTTAAGATTAAATAGCATTTCTTTCCATCATTACACCACTACAGGCTTGCACTACAGGCTTGCATGCACTAAGGAACCACATACCAGCGGTCACATTTTCAAAATTACACAGGGCTCCTGAGAATCTCTGTTGGCTCCTAATTTCTTTTTAAGAGCTGATCTGCAAAGATTGGTCCCTGAAAACTGCTGAATCAGGAAGGGAGTTGCCAGCAGGTCAAGAGAGATAACTCCCCTTGACTCAGCCACGGTGAGAGGAGCTCATCTTGTTTCTAGAGACTTGCCAGCCTCAACTCTGATTTTATGTTTACAAATATGGCTCCTCAAGACATCTAGCAAAACTTTTACATATCCTTTCCCATTTTCTCTTTATACTTTTCTTTCACCTCCAGTATTTCTCTTCCTCTCCTCCTGTCCAGTTTAGGTTATATATATATATATTTTTTTTTTTTTAATTTTTTTTTTTTTTCCCCCAGCTCTTGACTTTTTTACAAGCGGAAACAGATCATCCAACTCATGAAATTAAAACTCAGGTTCTATGCACAGGATCGTTGTCACGGATTTAAAAACAACTTATTTTCTTATCAGTCATGACACTGTCTTGCATGGTTCCACAAGTCTTCTAAACCTTCAGTTCATTTTCGTGCCCTAAACTCCAAGTATGGCAAATATTAACAGGAGAGTTTGCGAATCAAGATCTGAAGCCACGTTTTTACTGCAGCTGACACTAACTCACACCATTGCAATGCAAAGCTGAAAGTTGCATATGAACTTTTACTGTTGCCACTCATGCAAGGTATAGCAAAGAGCCCTCAAAACACAAATTTAAAAGGCACAACCTTTTTTCTGTTGAAAAAATGGAGCCATCAGGAAGTCATCTGTTTTGTGCTCAGGGTCACACAAGCAGCCGATAGCAATACAACCCAGGAGAAATCTGACTTCTGTCATCTCCACATATAAAAACACCCTTTCCCCCCCACCCTCCAGTTCTTTGACATACTACTGCTGTTTGAAAGGGTCTGCAAACAGGCCTGGAATCCCATCCTGACTGATGATTGTGCTGGCAAGCTTAAGAGTAGGGAAAGCCTTCCTCCGTGTACAACAGTTTCTGCTCTTGGCTTTTTCCTTCTAAGACCTTACACTTGCCGAGGTTTATCGACACTGCAATTTCTGTGCTAGCACTTTAATTTAGCATCCCCCCCCCACCCCCTAAACGACAATTATGATACTGTCATGACTGTTGTGGTCTCCTTGGTGGCCTTTCAGTCAGGCCCTTTTCATTGGTTCATCATTCTTTACTCTATCGATTACTTCCGTCAACATCCTTCCTCCGGCCGGTGCAGACCTGATGAGGACAGGTAGAACAAACACTGCAATGCAGAGTCAGCTGTTTGCTGGCAGATTTGAAAGGCAAAGCATTCCAGGATACGAGTGCACAAGCTTTGCCACTCTGGGATCCGGAGAGCACCCAAGTACCTCACACCCTTTGTGGTGAACAGCTCATTGTAGCTAAATGCGCAGCTAAAGCTCCTCTCTAATTGCCCTCCTGGTATTCCCACGTTTAAGTGCTCTGCCTCAGGGTATCTAAGATTGGCATGCCTTTGTCACGTACTGCTTCCTGAAAATTATTTGTTTTAGAAAATAAAAGCTTGAACCCCCATGTTCCTGGTGCATGAGTGTTTCACCTACATGAGAGGGTAAGGCGCAAAGGGAAGTTGAATTGGGCCCTCTGCACCTCTCTCTTCTGACTCATTACCCTGCGTAACAAAGGCCCAAATTTGCTCCATTTGTGTTTCTTCTCCATTTGGCCAGCACTGAGACGTAGATCCATCAACTCTGTTACTTTTCCTAGGTACCTGTTTTTACATCAACTCCCAAGTCAAACTGAACTATCACCAGTGTTCACACCATTGACCTATTACTAAATGGCACCCTCTGTTCTAACCACCCCTCTTGCCATACCAAAGCCTGGAGTAACTATCTGAAGCCTTTGTTAAGTAAAACTAAAAGTACTGCTAAAAGTCTGCCTTCAATCTCTTGCTTTCATTTATCTATTTCAAAAGCATCACTGCAATTTGTTCCCTTAGCAAGCAATTTAGGAGACAGACTTTTCCTTGCACCTGGAATTCAACACGTGCAGCTGAAGGTCTCTGCTGAGCCACGCACCACCTTTTACCTCAGGAACACCAGCTGACTGTGCCAGCAAGTTGCCCTTTCAGAAGCAAAGGTATTTGCTCCTGCTTTGTTTTGCTTCACTCAGTTTGAACCACTGTAATGCCCTTTTTGCCAGTCTCCCTGAAGACACAATTAACAGGCTGCAGCTGGTACCAAAGGTGGCTGCTGGGATTCTGACTGGCACCAGGTAGAGTAAGTCTGTAATTCTACCTCTGTCTCCATCATGCCAGTCAGATTTCACATTAGCTTCAAGGTGCTCTCCCTGACCTGTACAGCCCCTTAAAATCTTCCATCATGTTTTCTCACTGGTGGGGTAGTGTCTTATATCATTTCATGCTGGTCTGCTGTAGTGCACTGGTAGATCAGTGCTCATGCACCATGGAAGTGGGCAAGATAGGAGAGTCTATAAATATAAATATAAAATATAATATGAATAAAATATAAGGGGACAACAGCAGAAGAACAATAAATCCTCCTTTTTAATAAATCATTTGAAAAGATATTTTTAAAAAGGACTTTTCATTAAAAATATGAAAAGCAACACAAACAGTTGAGCATCGTGGACTTTGATAGATAATTTTACTGTGCCCCACATCTTCAAATGACTTCAAGCTAAAAGGGAAAAAAATATATATTCTAACTAAACCTACATTATTCATATAGATAAAAATTCAATCTACTGTGAACTGTAGTTTGAATTTATATGGGTCTCTTTTTATTGTTGAAGCATTTCTACAAAAAGTTAAAGCACACAGTAGTAGAGTGCTACTTTCTGCACTTCACTCTTTCCCTGTGAGTCCCTGGCTGAATGTGTCAGGGATGCTGTTGTCCAGCATGTGCCTGGCAGGAGACTTATGCTTTCCCTTTTGAGTTGCTTGAACTTATCACTTGGATCATTAGGACACATGATGGAGGAAAAAACCCCATAGGTATCTCAAAAGCAAAGTAGCTCAGCTATGAAAGAACTGAGGCAAGAAGCTCCCAGTGGCTTCTGTTAATTCATTAAGCCTCTTTATAAAGTAGTCCAGTTAATTAGGGTCCACAGTGGTGTAGAAGTTGCCAAGTTCAGCAGGGCTAAAGAATCCTAGCTAAAGGTTTTCAGCAGTTTTGAGACTTCCATACAGCTACAGTTTACAAACTGA
This sequence comes from Rhadina sibilatrix, assembly GCA_013400275.1. Taxonomy (NCBI): domain Eukaryota; kingdom Metazoa; phylum Chordata; class Aves; order Passeriformes; family Phylloscopidae; genus Rhadina; species Rhadina sibilatrix. Next base: position 50,369 of record VWYO01021855.1, on the reverse strand, counting down.
TCCAATTTTTTTTGGAACAATCAAATAACTGCCCCTCAGCTTTGTTGAGGATTTGTGCTCAGCTATGAACCTTAGAAATTGGCCTGAATTGTTCTGATTTTGGTTTTTATTTCAACCATGTAATGAAGACAAAGCAGCTGCCACAATTGTAACAGCTGTCAGAGTGTTTCAGCAGCAGAAGACAATTGAGAACAACCTGGCCTGGGTTAGGGCTGGTGCTCCAGAAACTCAAGGGTGTACACAGAAGTTACAGTGGCAACCATGCCTGACCCACTTGCTAACAGAGAGGAAGCATTTGCCAGATCCAGAATGGCATAAAGTACCAACATATTCTGAATGTGAGCATCATTCCATGCAGGTCTCCTTTAAAAGCAAACACTCCTTATTTTCTTATTTCTTTAAATTAACCAGTGTAGTTAACTCTGCTGCTGTAGAAGTGGGAATCACTTGCTAACTAGATTTACTACACCCCACAGAGCCCATCTCACATAGTAGAGAAAGTGCAGTTTGCTCCTGTTTTTCTCCTCACTGTATTTTTTTTACCAAGTAACTAGTGTTTTTAAGCCCCTTAGTAGATGCAGTCTTTGTGCCATAAACTGTGTTCACAATGACAACCAGCATTTCAGAGGCAGCAAGAGAAAAGGGGTAACCCTGAGCTGTTACTGGGCAAAGCCACCAATGCAACACTCTATGCAGAGAACAGCATGGTACAGCACTGACCAGAAAAAAAGCCATGCTCAAAGAGCTGAAATGAGGATGCTCAGCTTTTTAAAAGCTGGGACAATCTGAATTAGCGTGGCAATAAATCTACTGTCCACAGACTGAATTGTCTCCTGTGCCTCATTAGCTCACTGGAGCTGTGAGAACCTCCACCCATTTCACCCCAAACACCCCCTCATCCTGCACCTTTACCTTTCTTTATGCTTCTCTTTACAGCTGCATCTTCCTTTAACCTTCCTTCAGGAAAGTTTGCTTTTCACACGCAGCTGGGCTCTCTGCCTGTCTTTATCTAGCAGAGTTTATTATCAGTAAAACCCAAAAAGACAAATTCATCCTTTGTGCTGATGCAATTGACTTGTCATCTACTTTTACAGCTAATTAGCTCTTCAGTAGATGATGGTAGATGTCAGAGGTCATCTGATAGCTGATCCTGCTAAACTGACCGTAAATATTTCTTTCCAATTGTACATGATTGCCTCTTACTGCTACGTTCTCTCTCAAATTAACATGGCACATTTAACCTACTTATTCAGAAGCAAGAATATTAAGCCTGGACTTAAAAAAAAAATTACAGTTTCATAAGGTACTAGCACTCAGAACCAAATCTTTCACTGAAGGCCTGACCTAGCAGGTGAGGGTGGTGGAGATATCTCATTAGATCCTGGTAACAGCAGTCCTGAGCCATCTTTTCTCTTGACATTTACAGCCCTCAATATCAATATCTATGGACTATGTATTGTGCCTTACAGGTGTGTTGTTAATCAGTGTCTATGCCCAAGGGATACCAACAGGACAGGATACAAAACCTCAAAAGATTTGCAAAGTAATTCATTGGTAGAATATTCCTGGGACCAGCTAATGAGGTGCAGTGAGAACCAATCCCTTTTCACTGCAGGACAGCTTGGGAAAAAAGTCTTTTTGGCTGCAAGAAAAGACCAAATCACTCGATACCTAGAGTTACCAGCAAAATAAAGAGCAGCGTTTATTGCCATTTAAAAATAAAGGTCCCTTTTGAGTTCACAGAAGTTTCATAAAACTGAAGTTATTCAATCTAAAGAACACAAAACATGCACACAGTTTCAGGCAAAAACCCCCAAACACACAAAAATAAAATACTTAACTTGCTTAACTTCTAAAATAGACCACAGTAGTATCAATACTTTTCACCTAAGAAGTTTTCCATGTGTTTTTCTTACTGAATTTGGGAACACTGCCTAGCACTTGGCACCTAGCACAGGCTTTCACTGCCTCTTCCCCTGAGACCAGGCTCATCCAGTCACCTCCATCTCATTTGTGTGCATTTTTTCAGAATTAAACACGATGGCTGTATCTGGTCTACAGCAAAACGTGTGCTTGGTTAAATTGGAAGGAGTTGTCCACGAGCTTCCAGCTCTACTCCAAAGAGGAGGCTCCAGAATTTTGATAGCTGAGAACTTCCAAAGAAGCCTTGTTACCAGCAATAGTTGTGTTTCCTGAGAAACTTCCCTACACATGTCTTTAACTGCAGCACCCCAGGGTTTCTACACTACAACAAGCCCTTCCAGGGAGCTGTTGGGGCAGCACTGCTGGGAGGTAAAAGTGAGCACCCTCAGGCTACCCCTGAACAGCACAAGGGGACAAGGCAGGACCTGGGAGCCCCTGGAGGCTGCTCAGGGTGGGCAAGGCTTGCTCCCACACAAGCTGACAAATCACAGCTGCATCCTGCTGCAAGAGGCTCCTCAGCCCAGACCAGTCAAAGGGAGCTGCGAGCACAAAGAGCAGGGGATGGTACTGTGGCTCCACAAGCTGTGCTGAGCAGCAGCTTTCATTTAATCAAATGTTATCTCCAGAAACCACAGCTGCAGCTGAGGCCTCTAAGAAACACAGGCTTCTCCTGGGAGCCCTTTCCCATGCTTCAGTGAGGACATCAGAATATTTGCCTGGGTGATGTGCCAGCAGTTTGGATTTGTACCTGGCATGTCAGCAAGTGGAAAGCTGCAGTCTGCAGGGTGAGGGAGAGGGACCTGCACTATGCAAAACCCAGCTCTCCATGATCCTCAAGAGCTTCCTCTTGGAAACTCTCCTGCTTACGCTGCTTGATAATAAAAAAATAGGTTCAAAAGAACATGACAAGTAAATAAATGCCAAATTAGAGTCAGACATGCAAAAGTCAGAGGAGGGAATGCATGTAAGACACACTGCATGAGCTATGGGCTGCTGTTTCCAGCAGTTTGGGAGAATCAGGTTCTTGACACAAAACCCCCTCCAGGCCCTGCTTTGTTCCACTGGATGTGCCACATACACAACAAACCCAAACCATAACACATTAAAGGCTTTTTGGGCCTTACCTAAATAATAAGAAGAAATTAGTTACATTAGAAATTAGAACTAAGAAATTAGTTACATTTCCTACTACAATTAATTCTCAACCTTGTTTCTAAGGCACTTAAAAAAAGTATTTTAGTTTTCCATCAACACATAATAAAAGAACAGTTTGTCGTGTGGTTTTTACTTTTTCTAGAGGTTCAGCAAATATTTACTGCTCCATCACTGAACCAAAATAATTGCAAGGATTCCATCACAGAAGTTTAAGGATATAAGAAAAATGTTTGCAATATCAACAGACAACTGTCTTTTTTTCCTTAGCTTGTGATCAAAACATCTTGTCTTTGAGCAAAGGGAGCACTTCACACCACCCTCACCCTGAGCAGCCTGAAACAAGCCATGCAATTACTCTATGGCACAGCATGCACTCAGAAGCTGGAATGCTCACATTCCTTTCCTGTGATTCAACTTTATCTAAACTGCCTTCCTTCAGGGACCTTCTCTTCCAACTGTCTGGGCCAAGAGGATATTGCTGCTAGCCATCTAATTTTATGGTACATCTCATATTCAGGACACTACTATTTGGTTTTTGTCTGTTGTTATTGTGTAGAGGTAGATGGGGAGTTACAGCTTATCTTGTGCAGTGCTTTCCCATTTTTCAGCTGCAGTCAAACATTGGGCAAAATTCTGAACAGCCATTGATAATTTTTTCCCTTAGCTTGGTGATCCAGCTTCAGGGGAGCATAGAAATATGAATGGGGAAAGGACAGCTAATACTTCAAGAATATTTTGGAAACAACCTCACCATATCACACTAGCAATGTATTGTTGGTGCCCAGTTCAACATCTTTGGAAAAGCTGTTATCAAGGATAAATTACCAAAATTTAAATATTTAGAAAGTCTAGGACAGTTATTTCTGTCACTTACTAAAAGAAGCTGCTTAAGCACAATTTTTTAGCTTCAAACACCATGCAGCCAGAACACCCACTGTTTTATACAAGCACTTCTTTAATATTAGATATTTCTGGCATTCACAGCTGTCTTCAGTGGCAGTTGCTTGAAAATCATTTTGCTATTCTTTCTGTATTAAGAAATCAATGCCCCTTTTTTATCATTTATCTATCCGAAGATCCTCCTAATTTATTATCAGTTCATTAATGTACTGCCTACTACCTTTCAAGATCATTAAAGAAGTTAAATAATATCTTAAACCTTCTTCCTCAGCATTTTGTGCCTCAGAGCTGTATTGTATATACGTGATTAAATTCACCTTACTGTTTCAAGTCTGGTCACCCCCGACCTCTCCTCATTTTTTTTTTTTAGAGGAAAAGATTTGAATTTCCAACCTTATAATTTTAAGTGTAACTAGTAATTTCTTCCAGAGATCAGGCATCCTCTATTCATCAAGCCCCATGTCCTCCCTTCCTTTCAAGCAGAAATGGCTTAGATATTTCCAAGACTCCACCAGGATGGATGCCAGAGACTCTCCACACTAAGTTTCCCTGGTTACTTTTGTGTTCTGCTCCAGTAGCCATCTGGGCAAAACAAAACCCTGCCTCTCTCAATAGAATCATCCCTCCACAGAGGGGATCCAGCTGTCTTCTGTGGTCTTCACTGGACCCTGTGTACCTCACTCACCTGCATCTCCTGTCCCCAGCCAGGAGAAGGAGTTCTCCCCTGGACAGGTACCTCAGAGATGCTCACTCTGTGTTGGCCCACCCTGTCAGCTGAGCCAATGGATCCATTTCTCCATCTCAGCCTGGTGATTAGCATGAGATGCACTGGCTTCTCACACATCTTTGTGCCAACAATATACACTTACTGTTTCTACTGTTAGGATGTTCTTCTTTTTGGTGATATAGAAAACCTGCTTTGAGCTGCTCTGATGCCCAAGAAATTTCTGCTTTTCCCACATTCCTGAGGCTTCCTTTTCAAGCTGAGTTTGTCATTCACAAACTGGACTATTTCTGTGTGCAATCCTAAACCCAAGAAAGCCTCTCACTTTGTGTCAGCCACACTTTCACTCAGTCAAGGGATGGAGGCCTCTGCCTTAAATTAGGAATGACTTCAATGAGGAATGATATGCCAATTCCATCAGCTATGGATAGCCTACATTAGTTTATCACTAATAAACTACAGCAGTATGACTGTCACATCTGATTAAGCAGATGTTTCATCTAATTAATTTACACACCACAGATCTAAACTCTTCTCCCATTTTCTTTCCAGTCATTCAATGCCCTGGGAACTCTCTGCACACAGTCCATCCCAGCTCACCACTAGAGTCCATTATAACACATCAGGCTATTCTCTGACATGTCTCAGAATAAAGCTACAGCTTAATGCCAAGCACAAGATTAAATGTTCTGCTCAAAGAATCAGATTCAGTCAGTGTTCAAAGGAGAATGCTTTAGTGAATGAGATGCAGCAGAGCCAAATGCACCTTCCCAAGAGCTGGCTTCTGCCAGGACAGCATGCCAGTTTGCTGAACAATACAAATGCCCTGCTCTCATTTCCACCCTGTAACACACCATCTGTTTTTACTACTTCTCCCTATCTGACAGGCCAGACAGCAGGAAAACCCACAAAGTTGTGTTCTGACAAACAAACCTCAGCAATCCTCAGTTCTAACCTGCCAGCTGTCTGGAAATGATGAGAGGGAACAGCTGTGAAGCACATCAGATCGAGGTGAAGGCTAAGAGAAATCACTCTCCCAACTGGAAGGGACTTGGTTTCAGATTAAGTAAAACAACTCCCGTTGATACAAACAGCAGGAGGGCTGTGTTAGCTACTTCAGAGTTAACTGTCCCCATCCATCACCTCCATCGTGGAGAGATGACTTAGACTTGTCCTACCTCTCCTAACAGCAGGGGAGTGTAACATCTACAGAGAGCACCTCCTGTGCTAGGGACTAACACTGCACCTCTCCAGACAAATGCCAAGGCTTGGACTTCAGTAACACAGGGTAAGGCAGAAGCCAAGGCTGAGAACTAAAAGCTAGTGATGAACAGCCATGGCAGAGGACTGGCTCTACGAGGTATTGCAAGTGTCACTCTGAGCTGAAAGAGACACTGTATTTAAGATCAGTTACTACTTCAATTAAATGAGGTCAAGGATCACACAGTCTCAGTCAAGATGCCAAACTATGTCACTTCCTTTAGTGCTCTCCAGCTTTCTTTTTTTTTTTTAACAATACTTGGCCAGACAAAAGTACATCATCAACTAATTGGTATGATGTATTCTTTAACTCTCCAGCTTCTGTGCTTGGCAGAGTATTCACAGTATTACAGACACTTACAACAGCAGCAACCTGGATCTAAATATAATTTAGAGATTTGTAACTGAATTAAAAACCTTATCAGTGGTGGATTTGCAAGCTGTGATGTGATTTTTTTTTTTAAGGTAGGCTAACCTTATTTTCACATTTCAGTTACATCAGTCACACACACTGAAGCTATAGTACCTTTTATAAACTGAGGACTCCAGTGAGGCAGAGCTTCACACTGCACCCTGAAGATTGGCAAGCACATGTTCCTGCATGGGAGTTGTCCAGGGAAGGGGTTGGAATACAGTTGCTGCATACATCTCACTGCTCTTCCAAGAGTCACCTGTTACTCAGCTACCCCAGGGCACCCAAACCAATTAATCTCACCTCACAGTGAGTAAGGACTGGCTGTGCCCTGAGTGCCATGCCTCGTGTTTGCCTTTTCCCTCCAAGGGGTGCAGTTTGCTCTTAAAGAAGAGGACATCACCCTTCTCTGTGCATTCTGCTGCAGGTATCTGAGGTTTTCAACTGCTGCCAGCACCACAAGGTAATTTTTCATGTCAGCTTCCTATGAATTCCCCAACAGCAGGTCTTCCATTGATGAGGCACACATTACTTGCTCCAAGTTTCATATACAGCACTTACACTAAAAACAGACAAAGGGTGCTAAAGACAGACTTTCCATCCCCTGCCTTTCCATCAGCTTGCTGATGTCTAGTGCCTAACTTCCAGTTCTGGCCTGCTTGCTCCACATCTGCTGTGCATCTATTTTGAAAGCCAGAGATGGCACAGGCAAGATCAATAGAGGTTATGATGGGAAGAGAGCAGCTATGAACATTAGATTGTTTTTACTACTGTGTAACCAAATATATGGGGGATAAAACCAATGTGATTTGACTGAAAATATGGGCAGCTCCTAGAAATAGCAGGCAAGATATTCCCAGACACACTAATAGGTACAAGGAAAATGGTGGAGCAAACAGCTTGTCTGTTTAGGATTAATTTAGTTCCTTCACTGTTTCTTCATACAACATCTTTTGTCAGCTATCAAGCTCTCAAAATACAAGCTCCTGCTTTGAGCTGCAGTGCTGCCTAGGTGTTGCTAGCAAGCCTCTTTTATTTATTTTGGGTTTTGCTGGGTTTTTTTAAGCACCATAGTAGAACGAGTAATGCTTTCTTCATGTCACAGGCCTCCCGGGCTGGTTTTGTACACACAGAAAAAGAAGCTTCTGGCATTTTTCACATTTCAACCAGCAGTGGCTTGGCTGCATTATCAAAGCAGGGCTGGCAGATACACAGAGCAGAGCATCCAAGACCCACCGCAGACGCTGCCTGTACAGATGAACTCATAGCACAGATACTGCTGGGCCACAGCAAGGAGGCCAGGGGAAAAATAAAAACCAATGGAGACAGGGCTGAGCCATGGCTGTAAAGAATCTGCTTTTCTTAGCAGGTGCTTCAAGCTCCAACATCTGCTGGCCATACAAATCAAAGAAGCTGCTACAACTATTTACGCAAATGAATGACGTGAACATATAAATACACTGGAAGGTTTTTTTCCCTATTACTGTTCTTGGCATCGAACCCACAGAGGAGGTTCAGAAACTTTTTGTCAACCAGAAAGGTTAGGATAAGAAAAACACCTAATCAACTGGTGTGTGACTTGTGGAGGAAGGCTCAGAGACTTTTTTTGAACAGATTAAAGATTCAATAAGACTACCTCAGGTATTTTAGAATAGGGCTCCTTCCTACTTTTAGCTCTATTCTATATTCAGTTCCCAGAACTGAGTCCTGATTTTATTCAAATGAGGTATTACCAACATCCCTTGAAAGAGGATTTTGCTTCTATTTATCATGGAATTCATTAAAAAGGAAGGAAAGCCTTCAAAACACTGAGATGATCTCCAGCTGAACTTCATCAGCTGTCAGGTCACATAGTTGTGTTATTTGTCACCCAATTATAAAATGCAAGCAAGTCCTCATAAAATTGATTTTCTATTCTCACACCTACTCACTTATCCTCCTCCATTACAGCAATGGGCTCCTGACACCTTAAGGAGCTGCCCTTTTTTACAGAATACCTTTTTCTAGTTTGGAAGATTTTGCATTTTAATTGTTGTCATTAATTGTTGT
>VWYO01021855.1:19537-41834 GCA_013400275.1 Rhadina sibilatrix | reverse complement strand
AAACCTATAAAAAGAAAAAGGAGATATTTCATTCATGGGGACTTAATTATGTGAAAGTTGTAAGCTAAGCTAAAGAAATGTTCTTTGATAATGCTGAATAATGATTAATTTGCAGCATTCTCCTTTTCCCCCTGCCTTGGTACACACGTTGTATACACCACACAGCTTTTCTGCTGACATGGCTTGAGACAAAGCCCTTTCTAGTCATCTCTGGCACAAAAAGCTGGAGCGTCTGCTTGGTGTCTGGCACAAAATGTGTCTTGCCCCATCTGATACTCACAAAGCCAGAACACAATCCCTGTTTTCTGCTGGGCTTGTTTCTCTGGGACATAAGGCTGCACAAGCTGCACGTCCAAACCAAAAGGCTGCAGTGAGCTGTTCACTGATGCCTCACACTCAGTCCAGGAAGCTCCTCCAAGCTCACAGCCTGCCTGCTGTTCCCTCACACTGTCAGTCCCACCAAGCAACAGCTTCTGGGCTGACACTGAGAGCCCAGGCCTGCTCCTGCTGCCCAGCCCAGTCAAAGCAGCTGGGTGGAATCAGCGTGAAGGAGAGGAGGTCATCCTTTGTGCCACACACCTGAGCTTCCTTCCACTGGTGCCCACACAGCAATACTTCAAGGAAAGGGGGACCTGCAACCCAGTGAATGCTGAAAATTCCCCTCCATCCCCAGGGGAAAAAAAAAATAAAAATTAGTCTGTCAAAATAAAATACGAGCTCCAGCAGGGCTTTGAGTTTGACTGAATGCTTGTTTTAGACACATATACAGGTGCCATCCTACAGGCCCTTTCCAATGCAGACAGTGCCAGATATCCCTTCTCTGCCACTACAGTCTCAGAGGATATACAGTTCACAAGCAGCCCCACTTGGCTCCCAGTGACTCCATCACGTGGAGCAGTTCCTATCAGTTGGTCAGCTCTGTGATTTAGCCTTTTATTTGGTAGGCAATTTAATTTCTCCTGTGCTTCCATACTCTCCTTTCAGAAACATACAGAGATGAGGCATCTAAAATCCAAAGTCCATATATGAAGGCTGCTCTCTTTTAGCACTGTCTTAAGAATGGTGACCATGTGCATTTTAGCTGATTCCAAAAGAACTTCTGTTGCTCAATGAAGATTTAACATAATGTGGAAAATCATCCAATTCCCAGCTGCTTCTGTCAGCTGTTTCTTACTCCCTGCTACCCCTGGATGCCAAAACTGCTACTACTGAGAGATACACCCATGGCCTGGCATGAAGTGCCCCCTCCTCTTGAATGGGAAACTGCACAGCTTACAGGCAGGGTCTGTGGCTCAAGATCCTGAGCTCACGATGCTTTTTGGTCTGTTTTGCAGACAGAAAAATGCCACATCAATTTTCATCGGCATTTTTTCCCCAATTAATAGCCTAATAGGCTGGAGCTACGGGTTAAATTCAAAGTGTCGAATGTTCTCCTTGTTGTATCCTGTCAGTGATGAGATACAATCTGTGCAGTCACTTGGAATGCCTAAGAACCCACTGCAGAAAATGCTCTGTTCTGCTGTCAAGAGTAATGGCAGAGTATTGAAAAGTAACTGCATGCAGCCATCTACTCACAGAGGAGTGAGCTGTGTCACAGACAGAATCATGTTTATTAAAGCTCATCCATCCAAAGCAGTGCAACCTATCACTTGGCCACTAGAGAACAGGTGCTGAGGATTTTAATAAAAAGAATTAGGACTTCTGTAAAAATAGGTCTAAGCTGAGAATGTTTATGGACTTCCAAAAAAAAAAAACCCCAAGCAATAAAAAAATCTCTTGTCTCTTTAGAAAATACAAACAAGTCTAGAATGCACCCACATAATGCATGTGAACAGAAAGTATATTTGGAGCAAAGTAGAAAACTACCACCTAAGAGCAGTGAAAACATGCCATAGAAAACACTAACAGAGAAAAATTTTATCAGACTCAATTTGCTTTCCCAGCTTTCAGCTCTCCTACCCACTATGCTTCCATTCTTACCCTATTTACTCATTCCAATACTGCAAGTGATCTGAAAAAAAAATCAATGGGAACATTCTAAGAATAAAGTAAATAATGAAAAATAATGACTGTCTACCCCTAAAGACTAATTCCTTTTATCTTAGTCAAACCTCACCGGATATCATTGAATACCAAAAAATTATAATAATGATTGATATTGAATCATTATCGCCCTGGATTTAACACAGGTCATTTTGCAATATATCAGAGCAAAATGTAGTGTTAGAAGACTGTAGAACAGAGGTAAGTATTTAAATGGTACGTGATAGCTTTATAAAACAAGCCATGGGGCTGGGAAAAAAAGGTAAATCCTTGCAGGAACTAATAAGCTCCCGCCTGCAGAGTGGAGTTCACAAAATGGCAATACTGTGTCATTAGGCTGGCACAGCAGCTGAATCCCTAATACAGCCACAGCAGAGCAAGCACAGGACCAGGTCTGGAGTCACAGACTGCTGCCTTGTGCTGGGGTGTAGCCACGATTCGTGCCTCATGTTTTGGTTTTGGGAATTTCTTTCCCAGCGCTCTACATAGTGCACAAAGTCATGCTATTTGTAAATAAAGATGTTTTCCTCACGCTTTCCCAGAGGAGAGACTTTGCGTGATGGTCTCATCAAGTGACCAATGGTCACTTGGGGTCCCCACCTCTAAAGTGGGTGCTTTGTAAAAGTATAAAATAAGCATGAAAAATAAACGGCTCAGCCCCTCCTCATTTAGCGGTCCAGCAGCCTTCTAAACCAGACTCAGTCTCCTCATTCATGTCCCACAGCAACACTGGGGCATGCTGGAAGGCTCTTGGCCCTTGCAGGGGGCAGGGATGGCCATGGACGGCTGGAGTGACACCACAAACAGACTGGTGTGGCTTGGCATCCCCGAATGGGCTGCAGGTGTCCATTTCACTGAGCTCCTCTGCACCTCTGCCATAAGGAAGTGAATGACGCTGCACNTCTTGCTTCATCCTCCCCAACATCTCAGAAAGAGGGAAAAAAGGTAACTCCCTGTTTACCAAAGATGGGAACTCTCTACCATTTTCACATCTTGGCGATGCCCAGATTCTTGGCAATTCCCTTAGTGTTTGGAGGAGGGTCAGGAAATCTGTACTCTGTGTCTGTAACCTCTCTGCAACAACTGTGATCACTGCTTTTAACCCCAGCTTTCTTCCATCCACCCTGGGATCTCTTCCTCTGTCATCTGAATATATATCTGCCCTGCCAAATCTGAGACATGGCAAGAGCCTCCTCTGTCTGCTCCTCAAATTTCAGCGCAGAGCAAGTCCAAGCCCCAAGTGCTGCATGTGTTTCCAGTCTCTTCTGAGCCCTGCTGAGCAGCATGAACACCACTAAGACAGGCAATTTTTCCTGAGCTGCCAAAATTAAACCATAATTCCCACACAGGATCTATCACTGGAGCCAAAGCAATAGCACGACTATGCCTGTGTATTACATGGGCTGCTGTCCAGGACTAACGTGCTTCTTGCCTTAGTCTGCTGTAATAAAACCCCAAATACTAGCAAAACAAATAATTAACACTAGCAAAGTGCCTGTATTATCAGAGCCCTGAGCAAACAATGGCTAACAGAGATATTGCCTCCAAAGCAAACTAGGTCGTATTACATACCGAAAGGGTAGAACACAAAAGTATGCTCCAGCAATTTTGAAGGTAAACTAATTAGGAATATCAATTTTGCTCTGAGAGAAGAATTACTTCTTTGTGAATAAAACAAGTGCAGCTCATTGGTTTAAAAGGGAACGGGTCAGAAATAGAAGTTCCAAAAGCTCAAAAAATAGTTACATAGAGAAATACACACGTTAGGCGGCCTTCTGCTAGCATAGAAAAACTGAAAATTAGGACACATTTATTTAACTGAAACCCAATTCTGCTTTCCCTCCTCAAACCAGCCTAGCTTATGTGGCCAGCTAGGATGCCATTCCTGGCTGAAAAAAAAAAAAAAAAGCCTTCAGAGATCAAACTGGGTTCCAAGCTGTCCCCAGCAGTTCAGGTTCAGATGAAAGCACACAGCCATCACCACACCTCAGGAGAGTTCACAAGACAGCATAACAAGGATCTAGATGCAGATGCAGCCTGTAAGTGCCTTTTGGATAATGTCCTTCACCCCTTTTCTACTGTGGTTGATGCAAAACCAGGTCAGAACATAAACAGAAGGAATGTTCTCTCATCAACAGGGGTTTGTAATACAAAACATCTCCAGAGTGGTCTGTGGTGGTGCCTAACACTGCAGGGTCACAGTCAGGAGACAGCTACTTCCACACAGGAAACAACTGCATCACCACCAGAAAAAGAGGCAATTGACTTTTTAAACACTGATGAGAAACATGACCATTTCTTGAGAGGACGTATGAGTGGATGGTAAAGTATTTTGCCTACCTCGTGACATATCCAGTAAGCCTGTCCTGATCTGGATCCAATTCAAAAGAGGTTTTGCCAATGTCTTGTGCCATATGGACACACAGTTGTTTCTCCTGCCTCGTAAAGTCTGCAATATGAGTTCTGATATAGAAAGAACTCTCCGGAGAGAAAGGTGGGGAGGCAAAATCCTGTTGAAAAAAATTAAAATGGACAGAAAACCCAACGAAACAAGCTGCCTGGGCTGAGTTAATTTAGCTAAAAGGTACCAAGGCCACACTATTAGCTACAGCTCATTACTACAGCATGAAAGCATGTTGTTTGACCATCACTTTCCTGTTTCTGACACCATTTGCTTGAATGACCTTGGTCAAGTCACTTAATACTTGTTCACAAGCTTCCGATGCTTAAATTAAGGATATGGGCCTTCTTCCATATCCCCCAGACTAATTAAGGATACAGTCTCCTTAGAAAAGCAGGTACCTCTGATCATGTTAGCAAGAAGTCCTACGTTTTGCTCACCTTTGCTAGTCTTTTACACAATTTTTAATAGTGCCTCAAGTAGTTAAGACCAAATACTATCACTGGTTTCATCCTCAATAAACCTGAGCTAAATTTAGCTCATCCCAGCTAAACTACAACATTAAGGAAAAGGAACTACCCAAGTTTAAGTTTTACTTAGGCTGGCTAAACAAAGGAAGGAGCTTTGGGTGGCTTAGGAAAGAATCCCAAAATCTAAAATGATACCTGAGAAAGTCTATGGTAAATTACACGGTTTCCATTTGAATCTCTCAGAGAAAAAAAAAAGAAAATCATGGACGAAAAATGATTTCTCCACAACTCCTAGCTAGATCAAAGAATTTACACCAGGTAGCAAGGCAGGGAGAGCTGCCTGGCTGCCCTCAGTAGTGTCTGTAGAGTTCTCCCATTCTGCAGATCCCAGATTCCACCACAATTATGAAGACTTGGGGTGCCTACTTCACTACCAGTGCCCTTGGACAAATGCTCCCCATTTCCTACCTTTGAATTTGTGTCTTTCCCACTCCTCATCCCAGAGCCTGTGAGGGAGTATGTCTGCTGGTTCACAGCTCTAGTCCTTTGAAGTGCCATTGATATTCAAGCCTTGGGGAGCCTTCTGAATCCTAATGGCACCCTCAAACACAACTCAGCCCACACTACAAATAAACTTGCTCTGGTGAACCTGCTAGTGGCTTCAGTCTGCTAACGTCAGCCTACCTCTGAAAAAAGGGCTCAGCAGCACAGGCATTGCAAAGGAAAATAAAATCCTCAGCATGGAGCCCCCGAGAAGAAAAACAGTGAGATATTTAAACCTAGCCATTTCTTTTTAAATACTTGGGTGTTCTTTATGGAGGGAATTTCCCCCTCCCCCCTCCGCTCCCCACCAGAAGTGTCCAAAGTGTTACTCACTTTATTTACAGTGCTTTGATGTGAGCCTCCAAATTTTTAGTTCAGCCTTTAAGAATGTGAGGGTCAACTGATTTTCTTTCTGGTGAAATTAGGCCGAATTTCATACCACCATTTATTCCAAACAAGGAAATACGTGGAGGAATCCTACTTTAATTCAACAGTGGTGTTTAAAATCCAAGTTTAAAATCACTCCACCAACATACATACTTTCACTGACCATTTTTACATGCAGAACGTGTTTGGCCAGTGCAAATGAGCAGCATTACAAGATCTCTTTGTGCTCAGTGGTCCAAAGAAAATGACATCCCTCCTGGACAGAAACTGGGATCATCACTTTGCAGTGGGAGAGGGCTGCCTGTGCAAAAACAGCAAGTCAAGAAATAACTGGAGTCCTTGAAAATAGTCAAGCTTGACTTTCAAGCTGTGCCCTCAGAGGTAATGTCTCCTGCTGAGAGGCCACCACTGGAGCTGGAACCAGGTTGATCTGAGCAGGTTTTCCACCCACAGGTGGGGCTGCTTCTGCATGATGGATTCCCACCCTTCAGGTAACAGTAATTGCTCTGAACTGCATCAAGTACATGCTCATAGCCCCTGGCATTTCCATTTATTTATTTTGATTTACTGACTTCATTGGCTGGTGCCTGAGCCATTTTTTTTCCCCGTGGCTACAGCAGCCTCTCAAGTATGAAGTCTTTCAGTGAGAGAACAATTTTAATGGCACGTTGAGTGCTCATTTGTAAAAGCAATCTTAGTCTCATTAAAGCTTTCAGCAGTTATATCATCCAGAAAGCTCATAGCAATCATGACAACAAATTGTCTAATAGGAACAGCAAGAGGATCCCTCGTACCTGAGCTGGATGGATTCTGGCTAAAATCAGTCAGGGACAAAGACAAAAGACTCTGCATCTACTGGGATTTGAAAGAACAAATGTCTCTGACCCTGGAGTCAGATGAACCATTAAAACACAGCTACAAATCTAGGAGCTGACTCTGCAGAACATTCCTGACTTCAAATCTTCCTTCCTGTTGGGAAGCACTGGAAATGGTCAAGCACAACAGGCTTTGTAAAACATATCAACATAGCATGGGGGAGCACCACCCACAACCATCTCATGTCCCCTGATACCTCATCCCTGAGCCCATGCCTGCAAAGGCATCCCACACACAGCTCTGTGCCAGACTCCTCTGCCTCCCAAAACCTGGAAAGAGAACTGACAGAACTCACCATGCCCTCAAAATGCTGATGTTTTGCTTGAAGCACATTCACCAGCAGAATGTCTGTGCTTCTCCAGCTGACCACAGCTAAATGCACACACAGAGCAACACTGCAAGCACATTTGTAACATTTATACAAATCTAAGGCCAGCTGTTCTTGAACGGGAAAACTAAAAAGTATTCCTTTCTCTGCCAGTTCATCTTGGGCAAGCATTTCCTTGAAACTGAAATGGCTTGGACATTACTGGCAACAAGATAATTTATGCAGAGAGTTCATTCCCGTATCTGCCTTCTGATTTTCAATCAAACAGTGCTAAAATTGGTCATCAGATCAGCTGCTGCCCTGCTCTTTGGGTGGTAGGCAGACACCAAGAGGGTCATTAAGGGTTTCACAATGAACAGAGTACCTTGTGCCTTACAAGCAGCTTGCTGCATTGAACTGAACTCACCTCTGGTATTTAGGCTGAGGAATAAAGAAGCAATCAGGTACACCAAATGGGGGCTATGCAGGGACAAAGCAGTCCTCACTTATCATAACAGAGCATTTTCTTGCTTAACTCACTCAACAGAGAAACAATATCCACTTCAAGCTGTGAAAGAGACATCAAGCTGGTCCCTGCCCCAGCAAACATGTGCTCAAAGCAGCATTAAAGTAATCAAGCAATACAGTTTTAACTATAACATGGTTTCAGTGCATCTGGCATCCCACTGGTTAGGACTGAAGCTGCAACAACACAAGCCAACATTTCAGATGTCTCCAGCTACACTTAACTAAGTGTGAGAGTGAGCTCACCCAAAGGGCCCAAGGTCACCCTGGGTTTGTTCTAGGCACAGCAAACTGCATTCAGATGCTTGGCTGGAAGGCAACAGCTGTCTAATCTTAGCTTTTCCTCTACTTATTATTGAGAGAACACTTAAATAAAGTTAACTTTCTGAGTTTAGAATTCCCAGCTTCGTGTCTATGGAGTACAATGTTTTGTTTAATATTTGTTAGTCCCATAGTTTCTAAAATACATGTTTTGAAATTTTATTTGTTTATATTAAATTCTCCCACGTAACATCACTGTGAATCACCAACAGGTGTAGAAAATTAAACTGACAACAACACTTGGATACTTGGATACACAAGGTACAGTGTGACATTAAGACTCAGTTCAGCACCTATTTCATGCCACTCTTTCAGAGTGCACGTGTTTATATATACAAAGCCAATTATAATTATATATACAATGTATACATACACACAGAATTTATTATACACATTTCCAGAATTATAAATAGTTATCCATCACATACCTGTTCCCAAGAAGGAATTTCAGTCCTGGAAACCTGCAAAACTCTTTGTGTGTACTTACTAGGCCAGGGAATGTGTTGTACATTCACCAAGTTTCCCTGTGAAGCAGAGTAGAGACTAATTTGCTAAGCTCTTTACTGAGCATCCACCATCTAGAAACAGAAGGCTTAGACTGAGAAGGAAGCAGTTCACATGCTTTAAATACATCTATATTTGCTCTTCCCAGGCCTAAAAGGAAAAACAATTTCTTGTACCAAACAATGATATCTTTCAGAGTCAGGACAGCATTTAGTACAAAAAAAAGAAAAAAAAACCAAAACCCACACACATTAAAAACAAATAAACAAACACAAAACCTACAAAACCAACCAAACAAACAAAAACAAACAAAAAACCCAAACCAAAGAAACAAACCACAAAACATCCCAAAAAACCAAACAACAAAAAAAAACCCCACAAAAAACAAAACGAAAAAACAACAACCAAAAAAAACCCCAACAACAACCAAAAAACCAAACACCAACCCATCCACCCCACCCCTCAAAAAAAAAAACCAAACAAAAACCCCAAACTGCACCCAAATTTTGGCTTTGGATGCAATTATCATAGAAGCCTGCAATTAAAAGAGACTCTAACCTTAAAAACAGCTTTTTTCATTTTCCAGAGAAACCCCAAGAGCTGGATCCTCCCATGTACAGATACACCTGTGAATTCTTAGCTTCGATATCAGAGTTGATTCACTTATTCTATTCAATATCTGAGGATATTTTCTCAATTCCTTTGAAGCTAATAAATGCAATTTTTTTTTTTTTTTTTTTTTTTTATACTTGTCTCCNTTTTTTTTTTTTTTTGCACAGTAGTCACCTATAGTTTCTGCCAGCTTATGAACAGGACTTTACAACAGTCAAAAAGGCTGAAGACCATATTCCCTTTTACAACTTGAGACGTGTAGGAAATAGTGAGCAATTATAACGCAAACGTAGAGTTAATTCTTCTGGCAAACCTTTCATTTATGACAAGGCCTGGACAAACAATTAACATGACTGCTTATGAGAAGTCTCTGTAAAAAGTTGGAAAGATATAAAACAAGCAAAAACCTCATTTTTCTGTTGAGAAACACACAGTAAGCTGGACAATCTACACAAGACGAGTTAATGAAGTAAACAAGTATGTTCTTCAGAGACATCAAACTTCTTAGAGGGGGGGCAAAATGCACAGAGCTTTCCTGAAATCACGTTACAGCAGGAAGGACACTTTCATTGCACATCACCTTTAAGGACATCACCCTGGATACACTTCTCAGTGTAGGAATTTTACCATGGACACCAATAGAACCAGGACAATCTTCCTAAAATCTGAGCTCCTTTCAAATTAGGTTTCACTCAGGAGAGCAAACAACACCACCACCACTAGTGTTTGCTTGCAAACAGCAAGAAAAACAAGCAAACAAGCCACGGAACAGCAAACACAGCTCCAGTTAGACATAAGCAGGTGTCTAAATTCTGCATGTGTAAGTATTTCCTCTTAATGTGCTTTTTCGGGACACACTGGTAAGCCTCACAGTTTCAAATAAGGCACACTAATGTAATTTACAATTTATTTTCATTTTCACGTGGCCACTAATCCAGTGAAGGCATTCGGGGCCCTGATCCCACAGAGATTTAAGCATGTGCTTAACTTAAGGCACTCGAACTTTCTCACTGACTTCTGGTGAATTATGCCCAATGATGTAAGCATGTTTGTTGGCTGTTTCACAGGAAAGCAATAAAGATAAATTCATTAATATTTCTCCACAGCAGTGACAGTCCCCACAAAGAACAACATCAGGAAATTATTAAATGCATATTCATTGCAAGGTTTACATAACCCCTGGCATTGAGCCATCACTACAGGAAGAAATATTGTGGAGTTGCTTCACACTTTGTGCATGGTTCATGCTGTGCACTGAAGCTGGTAATATCTGGAAGAAATAAACATGTGTTTATATAATTGAAACCCATACAAAAATATCCTCACACAAATGCACACACGTTCCCAGAGCATGTGATTTAAATAGGTTACCTTAAATATGGTATTTCTCAACTTCTGAGAGCTTGGCTTCGAAGCTTGGAATATTGCTTTGATTAAAAGGCTCTGGGGTTTGCTTGTTTTTCCTTCCCTCCTGTGCTGTCTATTAGGTTATACATTTACCTCTGTAAAGTTAGTATTTGCAGTAAACCATGTGCAGTTACCTAAGTCTTCAACCTTGCTTCAGCATTAAATCACCCAGAAAAGCAATTTATTGCTTCATATATTCCAACACCATGAACAATATCCATTAAATCTCCATCTCATATAGTGACCACATTGCTTTATGCTTGGATTGCAGGCCCAATATCACAGCCTCTCCCAGACAGTGGATTATCCTCTCCCTGCCAACACGAGGCTCACGACAGCATCCTGTGGCACCCAAATTCCCAGGATGTGCTAGGTATTCTCCCACCTGTGAGAAAACAGTCTCCAGTTTAAAGTATTTCTCTGTGGTAGAGACGTAAACATCGAGCCCTAGTCAGTACTTGTTCTGGGAGCAGAGGAACCACCAAATTGTTCCTTTGAAATGACAACATAACCATCTCAGAAGTTGCAATAACATCTCAGTGCTAAATCCCATATGGAACATGAATTGAAAGTCTCATAAATGCACCACATAAAATCAATTACAATGTCAGAAGCATTTAACTTGTTTTCTTCCCCTGGGCCTGTACATCTTGTTGAAATAAGAGCCTTTCAGTCCACTTTTAGCCAAATCTGAGTCTAATGGATATTGCTTTTTAAGACACTAAAATCACTTTTATTTCTTTCCCTGACTGTGTAGAGCAGGCTCTCATTAACGTACTGTGATTATTTTTTAGACTTTCTTCCTCCAAAAACCATTGGAAACACCAATTCAGCAATTCCAGCCTTTGGTGCCTACAGTGCAGAAAGGATTTACAATAAGAAATGACTATTACATGCTCAGTGAGATAATTTTTGGCCAGTGGTTAGAAAAATCTGCCAAGAAATCTGCCACTACTAGTGGCTTAAAAAGGTTAGTGAAGCCAGTTTCCCTTTCTGCAGCAGCTTCCAAGAGATTTATTGCACCTTTTTACCTAGAGTCTGACACTTGGATTAGACAGGCCAGCAAAACTCTAGGAAAAAAGCCTTCATGCAACAGGTATTCTGAGGACATTTCTTCATGGGCAAATGCAGCACACTTAGAGTCAGGGTGTCCCATCTGCCCAAAAAGAAGTCATAAATCTCAGCTTAGGTGACTACCACGTTGGGCATTTCAGGCAGCTTTTTCAACCTTGGAGGTTTGGGCAACCTGCCAGTAATGAAGATGTATTAATGCTTAATGCAGCTTAATGTAATAGGTGTCATGTTCATAATTTACAGAAGCTCTTTCTAAAGCATTAAATTCATTTATACTCCTTAAAAGCTACTCAATCCTCAAGGCTAAGTTAGTTTGGTTGGTGGGAGGTGGCTCTTTTTAGGATCAAATGATATATAAATTGTTAACATATCCAAACTCATCCATTAGTGCATGTGAAAGCAATAAATGTGCCAAAGTAGCAATAACATGATCGAGGAAAGTCATTGTGGTCATTAGGGATGAAAGGGTTTCATTTATGGCACCAAAGAGAATGAAGGCTGTAAAATAAACCTCGAGAGTCCTGGTGACCAGCAGGCTTGCCTCATTTTGCCAGAACAGAAAACATTGTTTTTTGTGTCATAGATGGCCACACATTATACCAGAAACTTTCATCATCATCACTTCCACCACCATCTTCTCCTCAGGTTTGGAAATTCAGTCGCAGACAATACAGGAGAGCCAGGCACCCAAATGGCAACACTGATCTTTGCACAGGAGCTGAGAGACACCTTGGAATGTTGGCAGCCACCTTGGAAGGGTGGTGGGAGATGGGCAGTTTGGGACTTGCTAAGCTCCGGGCAGCGGAGCTCTTGCTGAATGCAAGGAGGGGTTTGTGCTGCCTCCAGAGGGAGGACAGAGAGATCACAACACATGCCCCACTCAAGACCCTCCCTGACAGAGTCCATACCTCAGAGTCTGCCTCCCTCAAAGGAATGCAATGCTGCTAGGGCAGGCTCAGAGCACTAAGAGTACAGAGAAGCATGGGACAAGAAGGGCTTCTTGCCCTCTGAGTGCCAGTAACAGAAAGCAGGTCCTGACACTGGAGAGGTTTCTGCTCTGCTAACAGTGAGCCAGACTCTGTAGCTATCCAAGCAGACCAAATCTTCCCTTAGCTTAGCTTCCCTTGAAGCTTAGGGTAGTTTTGAACCAGTGGCAAAACTCCTCTGGGAGTCGAGGATTTGACATATTAGATCACTAAAGAGCTGTAAACCCCGTACTTGCAATACTGTAGTTACAGTCCCCCTAGTGTCAGAAATCTCAGCAATTTACCACATCCTAAATCACAGCACTACCTTTGCCCTGATGCAGCTCTGGGTCACGTTGCAGAACTTGGTCAGCATTGAAAAATAAAAGCTTCAAGTGGCTTTGCCTTCTTCCTTTCTGTTCCTAAAACGTTTCCCAACGCCAGCTCCCAAACTGTGTTCCTGCTAGGCTAGAGACGTCCAGCTGGGGTCAGACAAGTTGGTCTGTACTTCTGCTGAGAGCTGGGTTTGATCAGAGGCACCCGTGTTGAGAAAAGGACTACACAGAAGACTACTACCTGTTCTTTGTCCAACTTGTCCTCAAGCATTCCCTAAAAAAGAGGGGACGATCCCCAGACAACACGGACCTGGTCAAAGACCAGAGCAGACACCCCCAGTAGCAGAGCACTGGCGTTCCTCTGTCACTTTTTGCCTGCTTCTTAATCTGCATTTTCCCAGCACAACCAAGAGCTGCCCCTCAGGAATCTGCATTGACACCAGGCTGAATTTCTCAGTGAATGGCACCTGTGTGTGTGTTACAGGTGCACGGCAGAGCCGAGGCTGTGCTTCCACAGGCACCGCTACGGGATCAGAGTGTGTCTAACAACCTGTAATTAAGTCATGTCATGTAGCCAGATTCGACTTGGAGAAAAATGCCTACAGTAATTGCATTTAGTTCATCTTGTAGCATGGTCCCCATCATAACTGCTAATTCAATTGTACGTTCATTCTGCCAGCTCGTTGCCATTAAGCACACATTTAATTACTTCAATAAAGGATTAATATGCAGCACACAAAAGAAAGGACATCATGCCTTGCCAAAGCACACAGCTGCCCCGCCATTTAGCGAGGAGATAAAGAAAGAATATCATTGGGCAGTATAATCCTGTTACAAATACATCATTATTAGATGAACATTCGGGACTTTTATTTTTGTGCTTGTTATTCACCACTCAGCATACATATCTTTCCTTGGCACCAGAAAGAGCCATAATGTGCGAGTGACAGCTCTGCCATTGTTGTCCCAACCATGGCACTGCTGGCCCCCCCGCTCCTTGCTCCCCCACAAGCTTGTAAGGTTGCTCTTATCTCGTCTCCAGGCGAGGGCTTACAGCAGCTACATTACAACATCCTGAGATAAGGGGCCCTGCTTGACATTATTTCTGTCTGTGCTGCAAACAACTGACAAGCATGGCAAGTATAAAAAAGAGCCAGAGCAACAAAGGCGGCTGCCCCCTCCCCGGCTCCCCCCTCCCGCCTCAGAAGACAGCTCATCAATTCTCCAGGATGTACACAATCATTATTGTAGGGGAAACAAAGACCAATGTCAATTGTGCAGTGTTATAAAGCAGTCCCTCAAATTAAAACCATGTACCTAACTGCATCTGATGGCAGAAGCTATTTAGCAGTGATATTTTACGGAAAGGCAATGAAAAGCAATAACTGCTTTATTTAATGTATCTGTTCAATCCAGCTGCCTTGGATGGGCCTTAATAGAAGTTGTCGATCAATGTCAGTGCCTTTGAAATAACTGCAGCAGACTGCAATAAACATGAAGGAAAGATAACTAAAGCTACTGATCAGCCTCTTGTTAACTTCCTGCACCCAGAGATTTGTCATTTGTTTGTACTGCTTCTAATAGCCGGCGGTGGATGATTATCATGGGTGCAGGAGGCTGTGTGAGGGGAGGAATGGAGCCAGCTGGGGAGAGGCACTCACCAAAAGAATTCACCCAGGATGCAGTGAATTCAGATGTTGCATCTCTTAACACACTGTGGGAGATCTGTTCTCCTACTGGTTCAGTTCAGGACAACTACTCTCTCACATTTCTCTGGCCCACAGAGGAACTTGAAAAACAGTGCCAGGAGCAACCCATCTCTTGCTCACCCAAGACCACATCACATCAGCAACACCTCAGCTCTTCAAATATTCTTACAATAATTATCAGAAAAGCTGATTTACATATCCAGATGCTTGAGGTGGTGACATACAAGCAGGTGAGATGTAAGCAGCTGCCTTTTAGGGAATGAACTTACTCAAGTCAAGCCAAACAGGTGCTTGTGAAAGAGAAGCGGTAGAGCCTGATTTGTTCTGTTTGGGAAAGCAATTCATGATCCACCCCTCTGCTGAACCAGACATCATATCCTTGGCATTGTGCAGTAGCTGCTCCTGAGGGAAGATCAGACAGCCAAAATCTCCCAGCCTTTTGCAAAAAAAAAGCAGCTTTCATGGCAACTGCAGGGAGCTGAGCATATCCCATTTGTCCAAAAGCAGATCAGCCTAAGCAGGAGAAAGGCACAAAGCCTCTCCTTAGCCTTTCCAGGAGTCAAAGATTTAGGAGGGGGTCAATACATGAGCTTGATTCAGCAGTGCAAATGGAAGCAACTGTTGACTTTCAGCTGGCCTGGTCAACCCATTTGCCTTGTGTTTAAGTAATTTTAACAAGATTTGATTATCTAGTTTGCTCAGCAATATTTTAAAGCTGCATGTTGGCAGCCCTCACAGCAACAAAATTTGTTGTCATTTTACCTCTAGAGTCTCAGCAGGCTGATTGTTATTTGTTTTGATTCAAGGAGGCCAGAGAGAGCTCAACAGGGACCTGTAAAAAAAATCAGGAAAACACAAAAATATTCTTCCTGCTTTTTGCAGTCTATCGATTTTGCTCAAAGACTGTCAGAATCTCCCTCAATATACTGAAATCTTGGTCCCTGAAATTTTATCTGCTGGCCTCCAAGGAACAGCAGGTAGGAACTTTGTATTAACAGGGAGTCTGTGACCAGCATCCCAGTCTTTCACATAAAACATTGCCAAGTTATAAAAGGAGTATCAGCTGAATCCAGGCTTCAGTATTTGCACTACTGGACTAAGAGTTTCTGCCTTTCTCTCTGGTATCCAAGTACTACTAGGACAAGGTCTAAACTGAACTCCCATTAATTACATATTTTTAACTGTAAAAATTTGCTTTGGGTCAGCATCCAAGTGTAAAGGCAAAAATTCCCTTCAGGAGTTTTTTCTTGGCAGTTCTGTATCTTTCTAGGGAACGGATCCTCGTTTCATCTCACCTTTTCATTCCTTGGCCCTCATCTATGCAGGTGGATTCTGAAAGCACAGGAAAATAGGCTCAAAGGCAAGCTACCACTTCTGCTTGAAAGGCAGAGAACGTAAACCAAGCAGTAAATTGACTCCTCCAAGGGCATGCACGAGCTGCAGCACATGCAGGCAAGTCCTGCAGGTCAGAACTGGTGCGCCCAGCCCCGACCCCACCCATGGGCCCTAAGGGGTGGCAGCACTCACTGACCTGGCATCCAGCTGCACTCTCCAGAGTGTTTAATTGGAGCCATCACCTAGAGGGCAGCCTGTCATGCACAGCTCGCCTCCCACTGCTGGAAATGGCACCCAAAACTCTTTGGACAGAGAGCAACATCTCCACAGCAGTCCAAGCAAAATGTGAGTTAAGGGAGAAGGCAGCAAGGACAGAGCTCTGCTGACAGCCTGAGAGATAAGACATATTTTAATGCCTCAATTTGGTTATTGCTTCTGCAGTATATGTCCTTGCTAGCTGCCTCTCAGCAGGGTGCCCTTTCCTTTCAGCTCAGTGATGTTACTTCCCAACCCATATTTTTCCCTAACGTATGCTTCATTCATGATATGGCACTTCACAGCTTTTAAAAGAATATTTTTTTTTTCTTGCTCTTGGCTCTACAGATGTGAAAAAGAAATAAATGTTTAGGGAGAAGACAGATGTGGACTCATATCTCTCTCACTTGTCTAGATGAAAGCCTGCTCTCAGTTTGAGCAGCAAACCATGCAATTAATAGCCCTGCCCATTCCCAGTGCAAATTCAGTTTTCCCTGAGAAAACCAGAAAGGCCATTGGACTAGATACCATACTATCCAGCTCAGTGACTGTAGTACACAAACTCCACCCATTTCATAGCCTCAACATTTATGAAGAAAATTTCCAAAATCTGTATCAGGAAAAAACCACAGAAAACTCCCACAACTTGGGGCATAATTGGATGCTGTGGACAAACCCTTGGTGTCCAAACACGACTGTCTTCAGCAGAAAGGATCTGACCACATCATTGACTTTTAAGGTGAGGTGATCATGCTGCCATTTCTGTCTTTGCAAGGGCTCCTGCAGCAAGGGCTACTCAAGTGACCCCAAATTCATTTTAGCTGGATCACCCCAGATCCCAAGGTACATGATCCCTCCTGTGTTTCCAAGACATAGTTCAAGCTCTTGATAGAAGATGTCTAGGGACAAGAATGAAGTAAATTAAAAGTGTAAGGGGGGGTATGTAAAGTATCTGAGGCTTGGAATAGTTTCTCAGTTTCTAGTAGGACTCTAGATATTCTCTAGACCAGGTATAGTTACTCTGTGTTTAACAGGAAAGGCCACCACAGAATGAGATTTAGACCTTTCAAACAAACATCTTACACAAAAGCATTTACTGGAAGTGATTTGCCAACCAACGATTCTCATGAACCTTGTGACTTCGAATTTTGAAAATTATATGTAGGAGCCAAGCCTTGAGAAGTTGGCTTTTCTCCCTGGGATCAAAAATCAGGGAGATTTATCCCATTTGGTTAATTCAGAAACCTGTAGATGCACATCAGTAATAATAATTTATAAAATGCTACGAATGCCTTCGATTAACAGTTTTCTGTTGGAGAGCTTCACCAGTTTATAGGTATGAGGATTGTCATTGCCACTCATCCCCTGTACTGGATTAAACTGAGAGAATCTCTACAAGCACTCTTCAACCAGTGTTTACGGGCAATTGCCTTCGTCACTAAGGCCTGCAGGGAGGTGTCAGCTGCTCGAACACCTGCTGATAACAAAGCAGAAAGAGAACAATGTGCAGGGGAAGAAAGTAATGGTTTTCCACATTTTGCTAGCATGGAGGGGCCTTGAGCCTCCAACAGCTGCCTGGGGCATATCCTGGTTCCAAGAACTCAGCTCCTTCTATCCCACTCACCATCTGAAAGGAGTGTGATGAGCTGCAGCTCATGCTCCCAAACCTGCAATCTGCATTTCTTCCTCATCAGGACGCACAAATATCCAGCAAACAGGTCCTGATATAGCCAGTTATTAGCAGCTGAGCTAAGAACCCCAAATGCTGCCAAGGGGCAAAGCCAGGGTTGAGAAACACTGACCTAACACACAGCTCCTGCCAGCAAGAGGAGACTCGGGCTCCCACTGTGGTACTACTCCCCACATCAGCTCCAAGCACTGAAGTGTTTAACACAGGGGATCCAGTCTTTGCTCCACACTCAGAAGTAACCACTGTTATCAGTCTGAAAGAAAATGGAAGTTTCTCAGATTAAGGAAGAAAAAAACCCCACCTGTTGTGAGCTAATAGTGAGCAAAACTCTGCAGGGAAACTACTTTGAGCCTCGTTTTGACCTCCCACGTAGGGCCCACACAACTGCTGGCAAATAGGAATTGTGCTACAGAGACAGCCCGTGGGGAGAGGGCTACAAGATCCCATCATGGGCTGGCTGGGGGGATTTAAAATCCTGAGGCCATTAGCAGGGGACCAGGCACAGCCAACAAACACTGTCCAATCCCCTCCTGCTGCTAGGCTGCCCACTGGGCTCCCACTTCAGCCCCCAGACTGGAGAAATCAAAAGGGCAGGAGCTACACCTCTTAACACAGCAGCAGACACATTTTCAAGGCACCCTGAGTTTTTATGCTGAGAGGACAACTTATTTCTAGCATTTTGCAAAGTAGTTAAAGAAAAAGACCCCAGGAAAAAACACAATCGCAGCGGGTGGGTCGCGAGGCAAGATATAAGAAGCAATTCCTGTAGCTAAATTAAGGAATGAGTGAATTGAAAGCTTAGAAATTGAGCAGATTACAGACAGGTATTTAAACAGCTTCAGCTCTCAATAGGATTTTTTTTTTCCTTTCTCTTTTATTTTTGGCTTTACACTTGTTCACTTTCAAACCAAGAGCAAGAGACTCTGCAACAGTGACATAATTTTGTCTTAACCTTTTAAGAAGAATACACACCGGGAGACTGAGCAAGCTACTAACTCATAAGCTTACTTTAGCTCCCTACAAATTCCATCCTGTGAATTAGTAATCACTAGAATCCAAAACTGAGTTTGTTTTCCACCCCAGGCCCTACAGGATCAACAACAATCCCCTTTGAAGCCTGTCATATGATAACTTTGACCTGTAGGTCTTCTGATACACCTCTTTCCTATTTTTGCATCATTTACTCTTTTACTTCCTTTCCTTAAAATTGAAAGCTATTATTTGCTTTCTTTTTTCCTACAGCTTCTTTTTTTGACCATCCTACTCACTGAGAAGTATCAACCATTCAGATGACCTCCTGCATCTGCACTGAAGATACTATTAGTGGTAGAAGTCATAATATTTGGAGAGCCAGAATTGCCTTCACCAGCACTGGCTTAAGCACTTAGCAGAGTGCATACATTAAAAGCCAATTTCAGCCATAGCAATCATTTCAGACCTCCTTTGTTTTGGACAGCACTACAGTAGGCCTTGCTACAGGGTCAAGTGATTGTTTATGGGGTTTTTTGACAACAAAAAGACAAAATACCTGGGAATCAGGTTGAAATAGAACAAAGATTATGGGTTTTTTACAGGTACAGCTGCTGAGGCAGACCCAGTTCCTCCAGACTCCCTGAAATTGCTGCTGGCCATTCCTACCATATCACACAATGACTTCACAATGTAGGCAAATGTCCACTAGTGATTAGCATGAAACTGCTAACCTCTTTCCCACTTGTGACACAAACCTGCATTGATCCTACTGTCCCAAGGGGTAAAAGGCTAACATGCTGCATTAACCCAAAGAAATGGAGATTTTTTTTTTTCCCCATAGTCTCTTACCTCTTCAAATTTCTCTGATTAACATGCACCCTCTGTTCCTCATGTTGGCCAAGGTCTCACAAATCAGGTTTGGTTTCTTATTTTTTCAGAGATTGGTAGTTAACACTTTTCCATGCTCCCCAACAGCTTCCTCTAGCCTCCATCTGAGTGCTCCAGGCTCACAATGGAAGTCAAGATCTTTCTGTTCAATCTGTCCAAAACTGTGCAGCACTACCGATGCATAACACCTCACACCACCTTTTAATTCTACACAAACAGCCAAAAATACAGCAATAAAGCATTGTAGGAAGGCTTCCTACACCACACAAAGAGTAGACCGTGTGCTCTTGGAGGAAGAGTGTTTCTCTGTGTCCTGTAAAGGTGCTGTTTCCAGGTTTCCTCCCATTTAGAGGCCCAACTGTAAAGCCACAACTGCCTTCCACTCAATCAGGTTCTGTCAAGCCAGTGCCTGATCCAGTTTTTTTCTTTATAGGACCTTGGAAATGATAAACATAACTAACATTGTTATAGAGAGGACTGAAGCAAAACCATTCCTTCATTAACTGAACAAGCAGGGCAAAAAGTGAACTCATGACCACAAGAAGTTGCCCTTGATTCAGCATGGCATCTAGTCTTTTTAAATCAGTAGTGGAAAACATGACTTCTGTAAGTACCTACAACACAGGCACACTATCAATAGATAATGTACAATGTATAATGTAAGGCACTGACACTGTTTTGCAGACCAAAACCAAGCACTTGGCTATTTGTGTGAAGTCAGGAGCAAGCACAGTGTTGGGTGTGTGCAGCACTCGACATCTCTAGATCTGCACCAGCAGCAACTCAGCTTGTTTCCGTCATGACACGGGGATCAAGAAAACAACTTTTAGAGAACCTGGGTGTGAGGGTTTATGAACATAAATGAGTAAAGATGGACAGGTTGCAAAGACATTTTCTTTCCTTTATTGCTTTCTCCTTAATTGCCAGTAATCTTTGCATTTAAAAGCAGCCAAAGTAAATGATTTAGAAGATTCACCCATCTGTGACAAAACCGTGGAAGAGTCTCTAACCACAAGCATCTCAATCTCCCTGTTTTACTTTAATAATAAATATGCTTTAATTTATCTGCACTAGGACCCCCTCCAGTAGGATAACTAAATACATATCTAACTTGTGCTATAATCTAAGGCCATGTTGAGCAAGACAGGAGGCCCTGGATTTTGTGGTAAAAGCCCACTGTGTTTTGTGGTAAAACCAGTCACCTCTGTCAGCCCAGGAGTAAGGACACAAAAATAACCACTCTCTCAACTAGATAAGTATTGGATTTGTTACACACAATCACTCTGCTCTCTACTCCTCCCAGAACTTTCACATCCCTGAGATTAGTCTGAGCAAGAGTCTTTGCATTTAGACTTAACTGTCCATGTATTAAAGCAAAGCCAACAAATCATGAATATTAGACAAGGAATGATAATATAAATTTACCAGTACCTCTGGAGATGTAAGTAGAGTAGTCCCAAGGGGTGAACTAAGAATAGCATCAAAGAGCTTGGCTAGGGTTATTGTCTCTAATGGACAAAATTGAATTGACCACATACTGTCTGCACTTAATGGCAAAAGTAAATTAATTTACAGCAAATGACACCATTTGGTCAAAAATTGGTGTGATTGGCTACTGACAAGTCAATGACAGGCTGACCACAGGACACCACTAATGCAAAGACAGGCATTTAGAGAGTTCTGAAGCTACAGGACAGCAACACCACAGCCAATTCCTCTTCAGGGATAACAGCAATATCCAAAGCTGTTTACTTAGCAAGTTTTGTGAGACTGCCTTTCAAAAATACATTAATTAGAGACCTCAGTTTTATTTTTAATGCATTTTACTAATCTGACTGTTTGAAAACACTTTTGGTTTGCTTTGTTTGAGAGCTACACAAGCATATAAAAAAAAATACACAGGTTCCTGTTCCATTTGAAAAAAACAGAGCGTGTTCACATGTAACTCGAGTTGGCTGCAAACAGCAGCACCACAGTTATGCTCAAGTTGTCTGGCGAGATTGATTCAGATTTCTGAACTCTAAGAGACCCATTGACCCAGTTGTTAACACTCACTACGGGGCTGTGCATGAAATCTGTTGCCTAAGTGGTGCAAGAAGCCAGGGGTTACCCTATTTGGAGTAAAAAGCCTCTTAGGCTGACCATCTCTGAAAGGTTCAGTGGGTCACCATGCCTGCCCCTGTGACAATACAGTGAGCCTAAACTCAGCGACTCACACACTCCCATCACTTTCCTACAGTGTCCACACCACTGAAGGTTCCAAATCTTTCTCAGAGCCTATTAAATTTTTTCTTTCTCCTAAGGTGAGCCCTGCTCTATGTAACAGCCTTCCCAGACACCCCGACCTCTCCGATGGAAAACTCTGGGAGCACACCACATTAAGTGCAGCCACGAGGCTGCTGAAGTGGTCTCCCTGTGCTGCCCAGCAGCAGAGGTGAGCCTCCACACAAGCACCTCCTCCAGTGCAGGCTGCCAGCTGTGACTCTGACCTCGGCAAAGGCAACGCAGAGAGGCATGAAATAGGTGGGGGAATCGTTGGGGGAACAGTTGATTAAAGTCTTGAGGAATAAAATGAGGTTAGATTTAAGGTCTTGCATCACACAGAGGATCCTGCTGAATTACTGACAATGAAAGGCACTTTAATTGCACTGCTTAAAAGCTCTCAACTGGGACAAAAA
>VWYO01021855.1:0-19495 GCA_013400275.1 Rhadina sibilatrix | reverse complement strand
AAAAAAAAAAAAAGTCCATGAAATGACCTCTCTTCCTTCGCATTGCTTTGATTTTACTCACGTACTCTACAGACCTTTAGTAGTTACTCTTAATTGCCTTTTGCCAAAGTTTCCACTTCAGTTCCATCTTAGCTAGGACCTAATCTTTCTCTCTGACTGAAGAAAACCAGGTCCTGAAAAGGTGCAAGCTTAACACCATGTTTCTACTTGTAAAATCAGATTATTTACAGAGCAGGAAGATTTGGCCTTAAAAGCTTCACTTCATATTTAACATTCCTATCTCCCCTTTTTCAGTGGAATTATACGCACACAAGGTATAAGCTCCACACTTAAAATAGCCACCAGCTTTCATTCATCTCTACACACACTGCCTGTATCTCCAGGCCATAATTACATAAAACACGGGAGCTGATGAAGTCACTAGAATAATGTAAATTTAAAAAAAGTCAGAGCAGCCTGGCATTGCTGAGTCTTCACTTAGTGGATCACCTTGGGAAGCCACTTAAGGCATCCAGAGAAGCTGAAGTAGTGTTCTAGCTGTAATCTCTAATGCCTCGTGCAGCCACCACAACCTCTGAGGAATGCAGCTAGTATCAAAGATTTAATGCTTTTTCACATTAGTGATGTCAGCACAAAATGGCCATCTTCTCTGAATAATTTATCTCCCCACTGCATAATTTTCTTATCTCTTTTTCCCTTTTGGCTTTTTACTGTAGATGGGAAGGCAAGTGGCTGTTAGTCCTCAAAAAAACCTATGGAGCATCCTTCCCATCAATCAATTAAAAAACACTTACCTTACACTCAACATGATTTATTTCTTGTTAATACAATTGTCTCACTATATCCTTCTATTATTATACCCTTAATTCCATTAGCCATTCACTTAATGCTCTCTTTAAAGCTGACCCCAGTCTGGGGAGAAGGGAAAGAAAAGTTCGTCTAATAGTGGCAATGCCAATAAAATTCTCAAGCTTTTCTCCTAAAATCCTGTAGGTCACAGGAAAGACAGGTCCTGAACATATCCTGCTTGCTCTACAGGAGAATATTTATTTTTCATTCACTTTCATCTTAATGGTTTGTTGGCTCCATGCTATTTGCATTTTCATATTTCACTATCTGCTGCACTCCTCTCCCACAGCAACTTTACCAGAGAAGAGAAACCTTTCCCATTCCTCCTCTAACAAAAACAACTTTGATTTTGAAAAAAGCCTTTTCAATTTGAAAAATTTTGGCTTGTTTCTCAGGTGAGGTTAGAGCCTGACACCCTCCTGCCCACCAGGCCATGCATTTACATGGGAGGATGCTTTAGAACAACACCTAACTACAGAATCCTCACCAGGCAAGACCAAGGTTACCCAAGCATGTTGCTTACACGAGTGACAGTATCCTCTGTCA
This sequence comes from Rhadina sibilatrix, assembly GCA_013400275.1. NCBI lineage: Eukaryota > Metazoa > Chordata > Aves > Passeriformes > Phylloscopidae > Rhadina > Rhadina sibilatrix. The sequence continues at coordinate 18,100 of VWYO01021855.1, read as the reverse complement.
AATAAAGTTCACATAGCCATGAGATCAATTCTTGGGCATGAGAGTTTGCCAGTGCCTCTGCTTCAAAAGACAAATCCACTGGTAACAGGTTGCTCGTTTGCTTTCCTGGCAACACTGATGTCACCAGCCAGAGCTTCTGCTTCCTGAGAAATAAATTTTCAAAGTAGAAGGCAGGACCACCTCTCCTCAGGCTGAATTGTTGCCTTAGAAGTTGTCTACATGCAGAATTCCAGACCTATCCTTCAGTGCAACAAATCACAGTTCATCTGGGCAGCTCCAGGTTCACAAGGACAGAGTCAGAACAGAAAACTCACAAATACAGCACACCATGTTACACCTGCTGATCAGCAATAGGCAAAATCAAAGGCAGAAGGACCTTTGGGAGAACCTAAAACCCAGTAATTCCTGTGGATTAATTGCATCAGGATCATTATGCTTTCTTAACAGCTTCCAGGCAATTAGTCTTTTCTCTGTGTCTGGACTCTTTTCCTCAGTTTTGTTTTTAATTAGAGTAATATTAGCAAGACTACGAAATATTTCATACCTGTCTCAGTACACATTCATGCAGAGATGAATCTGTGCCAAGGGATTTGGGTTAGGATGCTAGACTGGTAGCAGTAAAGGCCAGAATCTTAGATTTTGGTTCAATCTCTTTAGGCAACCATTGGGTGGTTGCCTGAAGAGATTGAGCCATAGGTTTCAATTGCTGAATCCTGCATCCTCCCACTACAAAAAGACCATCATTCATGCCATTACCACAAAACTCAAAGCAGTTTGCAAGCCACGTGTATTGTAGCTTTATTTTTGCTCCCTTCTCTGGTATGTAACAAGGAGTGTGAATTCTCACGCATTCACAAGCACAGTGCTCATTCCATGAGTTCAGCTGAAGCCAAGTCCATAGGATGGGGGCAAGACCACGCTCCTAATTTCTGTGGGATCTACAATGTCAACCCCTGCCCACCACAGCAGCCTGGTTATAAAGTGCAAAACTAATAGAACAGAAAGAGATATCTATCCTGAGCATAATAGTAGTAATCTCGAACAAAACTTATGCATTCCCGGGGGCCAAGCCATCCTCAAAGAAACATAAGGTGCCTAACCAAGAGCTGCCCATTAGAGGTTCATCTCCAATAACTTTTGTCTTCCACCTGTATCACCAGGAATTTAGGTGGTGTTGCCAGTAAAAACACACAGGTTTCAGGTTTTGGTGTCTTTTTTTGTTACGGCATGCTTTTTATTGTTCCTCTTATCACTGACATCAATTCAAGAGCAGAATGTTTTTCATGGTTTGGGGTGGTGCTCTGCATATTTAGCAGATTTCAGAAACAATAATAAGAAGCAAATGCTTTTCCCAGCACTTGCAAAACCTTCAAGGTGGTTAAAATAGAGCTGCTAAGCAAACCACAAAACATGCAACACCTTACCACAGGGCTTCCCCTATCACTGGCATCTGTCAGCTGAACCCTACACATTTCACTTCATCTTTACCTTGGGCATTTTGTCTTGATTCTCCTCTGAAAATGCCTTACTACAACACAGTTCATTTCACAAAAGCAATTAGCAGCAGGGAGCGTGTGTATACACGTCTCTCCTCGTAACCTGCTACGTGTGGCTGTCCAGTAGGTGTGTTCTGCTACACCATGTTAGGCAGCAGCAAAGCAGCCACAAAAATAAATGGAATTCCAATTTGCTATTGATTTACTTTCAAGCCTAATAAACAGGCCTGGTGTTGATAATTGCCAAACCTCTGCCCAAATAAAACTATGACACTTCATAAATATCCAAGAGATAGATCTACATGTGTCCCATTTCCCCCAGTATTTATAAACATATCCCTTTAACACTGAATCTTCTGTTAGGAAATGTCATCTCAGTCATACCCAGATGTTCTATTTTAAGCATGAATCTTTCCTCTTTGACTAATTCAAACAAACATCCCTCTTACTTTAGGCCCCACACATGAACAACATTCTACCCCACGCGTTCCTATTAGAAGCTACAGAAGTGAAAGATGAAAAGAAAAACCAATCCCCAGGGTAATCCAATTGCTCTACTGGCCTCTAGCATGGACCAGCCTTGTACCAGCCAGATCAACATATCTCCAGAGTCAGGTAAGGGATGAGCTACAGCAGCAAGGAGGCAGCTTCCCCTCCACAATACCATACAGGAATGTTTTGTGCCACTCAGAGTTTCCCTTGCTCTGCTTACACTCATTATTTCTCAAGTGTGCACAGAGCAATTCTCTCTTGTCCTTGGTGCTCGTAATATTCGCTGGGTACCAAAAGGTTTGGCCACATCCCCTCTGCATGCCCAGAGGACACAATGCCCCACAGCCTTAAGCCCAAGCTTTAGCCTGGTTTGAGTCCCAGGCTGTGTGAAAAGCAGCACTTCTGACATCTGCTCCTTTCAGCTGATCCAAGAAGAAAGACAAAGTTTTGAACCACACAGCTCGATACCACCACTGGGATATTTGTTAGAGAAGGCAGACCCCTGAAGGTTGAAGGCTGCTGATACCACCCCCCTTCTGTGCAAGGACAGCCTGTCTTTTGGCCATCATTAAATCCCAGAACTCTCAGGCTAATAAACATGGGAACCAGCCTGATCTTTGTACAGTCTGCCTACGGCGCTTTATTGTTTAGACTGAACTGCTTTAACAGTAGGGGGAAAAACTTCAGATGTGTGGTGAAGAGGAAAAGGTAGAGGAAAAAAAAGTGGTAGTTTCTTTCCACACAACATGAGGCTTTCCTGTAGTATCGGTGAAATGAAAAGGCATTTCTTCTGCCCCGATCAGTCATAACATTTAAACCACAGAGCTAGCCGTGAAATCCTATGCACCATTTAGAACTTTGATGCTGAACTGACTTCATAGTAAAAATGTCTTGGCAGGGCTAAAGCACCTGCTGTCAAAGGGAAACACTGATTAAAGGGGTGGGTGTTTTCTTAAAGAGGTCCTGTTCACTTTGACAAAACTGCATTAGGATAATCCCCGAGTTATACCTCTGATGAGTGATTACTCCTGCAGCGTAGCTAGAGAATTGCTACTCAAAATCCTCATTAAAACCTTATGTATTTCTTCTGCATTTTCCTTTCAGCTATTATCAATGACAATGATCCATGTATAAATATACACTTTCCTCCTTGATGATTATCCCTGTTTCTTCTGCCTGATTCATTCAGCAAGGCCACAGTTCAATGCTTTTGAGGCCACAATGGCCTCTATGGGAATTAAGTCTGATGTCAGAAATACTGAATTGTGGCTTCAGTGGATGAATTAAATGGGGAGGATTACACTAAATATCACTGAGAACGCTCCTACTCCCATAGCCAATGGCAACCTACTTACTATGGAATCAGTTAAGGACCTCACTTTAGGCAGAGCCCATGAAAATTAATTTTACCATTGGGACAAGTTGTTTTGCCCATTGCTTTAAAAAGAAGAGCACAGTTACACACACAGTTCTGCTTTCTGTTCCTTGTGTCAGCGTTTATGGGGTGGGATCTCCATGACCAAATCAAGCAGGTAATATCATAGGAAAACACTGGAAATGTTTACTTTAGGAAACAGGCAAGCAGTCCACAAGGGATGCCCTAAGAGAAACTCCTTAAGGATGAGTACAGTTTATTAGCACACAGCCTTTTATCACAGGTTGCTCAGCTATCAGGGGAAGAAAGAAGGGAGGGACATTCACAGTGATGTCATTTTTCTTCCAAAGAAACCATTAGGTGTGATGGCAACCTGCCTTCTTGGAGATGGCTGAGCACCTGTCTGCCAATGGAGTGTGGTGAAGGAATTCCTTGCTTTGCTTTCACACAGAGTTTTTACTTTATCTATCATACTGTCTTTATCTCAACATGCCAATTTTCTCACTTTTTTTTTACATTCCTAGTCTTTCCTCCATTTCACTGGTGATGCCCTCTTGACTTAAGCACCACTGAAGATGCAGGACACCAGCTGTATTCCCATCTCCCTGTCCCTACATACAGGTGCCCCTACTTTTGTTTGGAAATTCTGACAAAGAAGTAACCCTCAAGGTAATAAGTGTGAGGAAGGCCTTATCATGTGCAGCACAAACTTGGACAAAGCAACAGATGCAAGGACAGTCCCACAGCATGCCAGAAATTAAGCAGGAAGGCTATATTTCCATAAATTACATGATAGTGCCATTTAGAAACCATTCAAAAATATTATATATTTATATTTATAATATTATTATAAAACAACAACAACAAGATCTGCTTCAGGGATAAATAAATAGCATCTGTATCACAACCTGAAGGCCTATTGGCATTTTCAATAGGGAACCGACAACAACTTCACAACAGCATGACTGTTCCAGCATTGCTCTCCATGACAGAAAAAGCTCACTATAATTACATATTAACCAACAGAGATACCTGAGCTAAACCCGTGCTTGCACAGCCTTCCTGTAACAATTGCTGGAACAAAAGTTTTGAGTGTTATTTATATACGTCTCCTTTGTCAAGCCAGAACAATAACAACAGCATTTCAGCAACACCAAACACTCTCTGTGACGCTCTAAATATTTTTAACTCTTATTAACTCAGCAACAAATTACCTTAGCAACACGTATTTGGCAGCAGCTGTTCGAGGAGCAGGAGCAAGGCTGCAGAGGGAGCCTGGGGTCGGGCAATCCAAGAGGCAGAGACAGCCACAGCAGTCAAAAAGAGCAGAACAGGCTGGTGGTGGCAAATCAGGGCAGCCACCAGGGGCCTTTCAAAGTCTTCACCAACAAAGACACACCAGGAAAGAGCCATGCCTCTTGTCTCGAGCTTAAATACAAGTCCAAAGCCCACAGGCAGAGAGTATGAAGTCAGGGTAGCTGAGCTAGCTTGGGAAGTTCAGGTTGCAGGTGTCCTGGGGTCTGTTCAAACACAAATGAGCCAATTATTCTCAGCTGGCCTTTGGGGGAGTCTCTGCTAGGGGATTGGCTGGGGAACTGAGGGAATCACTTGACACACCTGAGACAAATCACTGTCTAGAAGAGTCCCTTCATTGCCACTGAAAAGCACCTGGCCAGCCAGGAGATGCACAGGTGCCTACATTTTGTAGAGATGAATCCCTCCCAATGCTACAAGAGAGGCTTTCCCAGGCTCAGGAACAAACAATGAAGACAGTTTATTGGAACTTGAACCATCTCAGACCACACTTGTTTTTTTACTTATTTGTTCCTGTACGCTTTTAAAAAGCATTTTCCTTTTACAGGAAGCTGCAGCTTCTACGGGTTCTCTACGGTGCCACAAGGAAAACGTGTGGGCCTGTTCTGCTGTTTCTGACTATAAACATTTTTGCAGCTGTTGCCCAAAAGCTTCTTCTTTTGCAGACCCACAAAGCAGCTGCTCTGAGAGCCATTCCCTGGCACATGGGCTTTTAGCTGGAAATTCTCCCCCAATATATATTCTTGTCATTTTGCCACAACTTTAAATGCACAGAATCACTTAATGGGTGAGGCTGGAAGGGACTATAGTGGGTCATCTGGTCCAACCTCCTTCCATTCTAGGAAGGTTCCCTATTTTGAACAGAATAAAACCTGGGGTTGTTTAAGAGATAGAAATAGCCGTAAATTTTGATCATGGAAATGGGAGTATCATTTCATAAAATGCTTTTTATGTGAACCCTTTTTCACAATCTAGTCAGGTAAGTTGTTATGGCCACTGTATATTTTCAGCAGTTGTACCTCTAACTTAAAAATAATGGTGCTGTATTGACCACAGGATAACCCTTCTTCATTATGAATAACATCAGATTATATATCTTTCACACGTTTTTGCTTTATTCAACAGTTTTTGGTGTGCCTGACCTTACTCTATTAATGTTAAGCAGAATTAATTAAAGCTACAGGCTTCTTTTTTTCTTAGTGCAACACATTTTGCTTAAAAAAATAATGTATCACTCCCTGATTAATTTTTCATGACTTAAATTATTACCTTTTCGCTATGGTTGTCATTGTTCCATATTTTTTTTTATGAGCCACTAATTTTTTCAAGTATAAATTTGAACCTGCTTTACTAATGTGAACAGCTGTTAGGCTCATAGAGCTAAGGCAGGGCTCCCAGCAGCCTTGTGCTGGAAGTTTGACACAGAGACCAAAAATCGATGGCTGTAAAGCCAGATCATTCTAAAAATTATAAATAGGGTAATTATATACAGTAGCTGGCCCTGCCTCTGGTCATCTGAGTTTGAAAGTCCTTACCCAGTTGAAGTCTCACTCTCCAGTATCTTTTTGGCCCTGATTTTCCTACAACCATCAAAAAAAATGTTGTCACCTCTGCATTGTATTTAAAATCATTCCACAACAACCACTGAAGTGCTCAGCTATGTTTACCCCATTTATTTACATACTTGTGCCTTATATATCTCATCTCCACATCAGTCCCAAGCCTGTGTCCTCACATGTTCTGATTGGTTCTTTTCATCAACCGGATGATAACTGGTTCATAATGTTTATCAGTTTATTGTTTGTAACATTTATTGGTTAATAACATTATTGCAACTGTGCTGTTCTAATGGAGCAAGAAATACAAGGCATGTAGGAGGAGCCACAGCTATCAGCAGATGCACAGGTATAAATGGGGAGAAGCAAGATGGGACTTCAGGACATTCTTTAGGTTCTCTGACCCCAAGGATTTTTCAGGCTTCAAAGCAGCTCAGATCGCACGTGTTTGATCTCATTTTTATGTGCACTCCCGTGCCTCAAGTTGCAACAGCCTGCTTCCACAAATACTATTCCAGTGCTGTAGGGCACTGCTTAGATCTGTGAAAGCAAGGTAGGGATTATGTCACACATCACTGGACACATGGAAGCCATGCGTGGGTGCTGTGTGAATGATTTCTGGCTGGTTTCATCACTTCCCTATGAAGGCTTTGATTGTGCCCGAATTGCACGTGTTTTTGTAGAGTTTAGACAGCTGCAGTGAGGCAGGGGAAGACTTTCAGTGACTGTCCTCAGGAGTCTGTGCATATGAACACTGGAAAATGGGATTTATACCTCAGGCCCTGCTTACTGCGGTGAAGGAAGATGCTTTGCTTCCTAGCACTCAGAGAATACCTCTCACATCGTGGGGCAAAGTGTAGAATTCCTCCAAAATAATTATAGCAATGTTCTGTAGATCTATGAGAGATATAATGAAATCAAATAATTATGTGTCCAAAAATTGTGAAGGACAACCTTGGCTCAGAGAGCAGACTGGGTGAAATTGAGCATTGGTTTCACCAAACCTTAAAGGAAATATACACCGGGAAAAACATTTCCCTAATCCTAAAATTTTGGTGAAGTACCAGGACTGGCTCTAACCTGACACAGTTCCCTGCTAGCTCTTTGCCAGATTTTCTCTGCCATGATTTAGTCATGCTTGCTGTGTCATTTCATCCAGGGCCTACCTCTTTGCCTGCCACTACAACTTGCATCGACTTCTGCTGTGTGAGTGTAGGGTTTCATCTATCAAACTGTCACCAGATGGAAAAGACTTCTGGATACTGGGACCAAGACTTTTAACATGGTAAAGCTCAGTATCCAGCTAGCTGCTCCTGAAGCTACACCTTCCTGCTGCTTGCTTGTGCTGCCTTCATTTCTGCGTTGTCGACGCATGATGTTGCCGTTCCCTGATCATGCACAAAAGGCAGCAAACTAACAAAGCTGGAAATGCAGCAGTGAAAGATGTACTTTAAAACTCCTTGGGGTTTTTTCCAGGCTTTCATGGCAGGCTGGAAACCCTTAAAGAGTCCTCCAGCGGTTCTCCCCTAGATTATTTGCAGCATGGCTAATACGTCTAAAATTAAAAATGTAGGGAGAGGAGGAGAGGGTGATGGTTGATTTTATAAGCAGAAAGGTCTGGAGTCAGAAGTGAAGCAGTTAAAGTAGCAGCAGCATGTTTACTAAGCCATTTGAAGTTGATAGCCCGCACGGCCTGGCTTTTTTCTCTATCTTCGTAAACCGCAGTGAATTGATGGAATGACCTGGACTTGATCTTCAGGGCAATATGTCTGATGGCACTGCTGGATTGATAAATTGATTCAAAACTATTACCATGGTGAAAAAGCAATAAGGTCATAAAAATTGCATCAGCTGGCTAAGTAAATCCTGGCATTTCATGACAAGTAATGCAGAAGAATCGCAAGAGGATCTGGGCATGAGGCTGAATGAGTGAGCGAGAAATGACTTTGAAGAGCTCATCATCTCCGATCTATTCTTCCTGCCAGCGATTCATGCCTCCGCATAGTGCCACTTCATTATGGGGAAATAACTGTACACTTCTAGCATATTCCTGGCCGTCCCTGGCGGCCCCTGGAGGACCCTTAGCTGGTTAATACCTCATCATGGGCTTCATTGAACACTTTAATCTGCACTTGTGTGATCAATAGAATCCTGGTGTAAATTAAAAGGACAATTTCATGTAATCAAGCCCGTTAATGCTCATTTTGAAAACCATTATTTGTGGAAGGCATTTAGGGGAAAATTACAAAGCGACAGGCTGATGCACTCGGAGCCGATTCAGAGGGAGATCTTTTTTTTGTGGCTCCGTGGATGGATGGTGGGGGCCACCAGCAAGTGCATCGCTGTGCTGGGCAGGAGGAATGGGGCAGGAAGAGGCAAAGGGGTAGCAAGAGAAGCAGTCCAGCAGGAATATGAGTCTGCCTGCTTGCCTTCACAAGGGGAAGAAAATGAAATTTTCCAGTGTTCTATTTCTGTGGCAAATTCAATTACTGTGGGGACTTGTTCAAAGCGGTGTAACTTCCAAGAGGCAGAAATTGAAAACCCAGCAGCTAATGAAATGGCAAATCACTAGTAAGTTCAGACAAGGGCTGTCAGTCAGATCAAACACCTCGAGAAAAACAGCCACTTCCTTCTGGGTTTCAACAGGCAGCCTTTCCCCCCCACCTCCCACAGCACACACCCCTTTGAAAAGCAAAACAAAACTTTTGAGGGCAGCACAGTCATTCTTCTCCTGAAATTAAAATAATCATCAGTGTCACATATTGCTTATTCCCACAGCTGCACCAGCCAGGAAGACAAATCCTGCTCTTACTGGGTACCTGAATTTGTTTTAAGCAGCTGAAAGAGGATAACTCTTGCCCAGAGCACTAAGCTGCACGCTTCTCTGAGGGGTTCCAGTCTGCACACGTGTCCACAGAACTGCAACCTCCCCTGTTTCCAGTCATTCAGAAGCTGACAATTCCAAACCACTGGGAAATAAATAAGAGATATTGGAATAGCAGAACATGTTTCAACTGTTCTGAAACACACAGCATGACCTCAGCTGGCTGTACTGCCTGAAAGGTGGATGTCACTTGTCTGCTGAGCACATGAACCTGCCACTTTGCTCTCTCTACATCTAAGGTATTGGATCCACCAGCAACCATGTCATACTGTGAGGATGAAGCTCCATGAAGGAACGCAGCCTAGGCCCCAAGATGCTTTAAATGGTTCTTGCTCATGCCCTCTGTACCTGATATCATAACCATAACCAAAATCTTTACTGTTCTGTAACATCCTGTCTATCTTCCTTTCTCTCTTGATTCTGGAACAGACAAGACTTTTTAGTTGTTTGTTCTTTTCACCTAGGTGAACTTCACCTAGATGGTAACAGCAGAAGATGCTGTTATGAACTCCAGTTTGAACTCAGCTCTAAAATTACAACTGGTTCCCAGGAAGACAAAGCAAAAAATTTACCAACTTTCTAGGATGTTCTTCTATGCAATTCTTTCAGAAACCTCCCCTTACCAATACTGATTCTTTCTTCAACGAGACATGTGCATTCATCTCCAGTTATCAGTATCTCTGCTGTGAGTCAATAACCATTCAATAATCACCCAGTCTCTTCTGAAATAAGGCCTTGAACTAAAAGTGGTACATTTGATTTAATGTCAGAGAGGCACTCACAGTGCTTTCAAGGGGGAACAGGCAGTCTAACTTCGGTGTAAATAGACTGCAGCACATAAAACTTCCAAGTGCAGAGAGCTAAGCTGCTCTTTCTGCTTCTAGGTTTCCATTTTTACCACTCGAAGTGAGAAAAACTGGTAAAAAAAGTAAAGAGCCCATGTCTTTTGTGTGTCTTTTTGTGCCACTACTTTTCTTAATGAAGTAATTTAAACTTCAGGTGCCCCCTTTGTTGCAGTCTGAGCCATTTGGTTCAATTTCTGTGGCTTCATTTCTCTTCTGAAAGGGGCAAACATAATTAAAAATAGATGAAAATGTGTGAATGAGGTGTGGGGGAAGTCATATTTAAATATATAGTATGTAATGTATTTATTTCTATATAGCCAGATTTCTTAGGGCCTGTAACAGCTTGGTTGTTTGCAAAAGGAAACAGTGGAAGGCTTACTTTATTCATGCTTTATTTTCCTGTCTGAGCCAGCCCAGATAGCCATGGAAAGACAAGCTAATTTGTTTAAGAATCACTGGGAATGTGCTAGTGTTCTGAAGATTAATCAGGAGACAGAACTAAGCAACTCCTACAAAAAAACTTGGAGGAAGGAAAAGCTACAAAGAAAGACAATAATAACAGAGTGCTTCTGCTACTTACCTTGTGGTCTGTTTTGGAATGAAGATCTTTCTGCTTCTCCAAAACTGAGAAAACAAGAGCACTAAGTCTTGGTTAACGAGACTAATCAGCAGAAGGTGTCCTGTGAACTTGACAGAAGTTTTTCATTGTCTGTGAAAATTTGTGTTGGCTGTGCAGACAGAAGTTCAAGTTCAGCATATTTATTTTGAGAAGGGCTACAGAAAATGAAAGGAAATGGGAACGACGTGAGTGAAGAGAGCAGAATTTGACCCTACACGTTTAGGAAAAGGAATTCATCAAACTGACTTGGATGTACCAAAGGCATCTTGTGCTGGTGAGAATTTAGATTTCATCTTTAGAAGTTTTATGAAAAGTTGCCTAAGGAGGTAATGTGACCCCTGATTTTCCTTTATCCTGCATAGCTGTAAAAGCCAATACAAGACAAACTGGGAAGTAAATGACTACCCAGTCAGCATATACTTGGTTTGAAGAGTAATAAGCCCTACATTCCCTACTCCAAGTCATTTAAACTGATTTAGTGAATAAGAACTTTTCCTGGGACTAAAAATGGCAGGATCTTGATGATGAGATACAAAACCTTTTGTAGAAATAAAGGAGAAGCTTAGTCCTTATTTATGGATATATAAATCATATCTGAAGCCAGTGCACAAATCCCAGTGCTACAAAGGACACATCAAGATGATATTGTAACTTTACGTTCTGCACTTAAATTTTAAATATATTAATATTTTTTAAAGGTCCTTTTTTTTTAGGTGTAGCTACCCCACAGGTAATTTTCTGCCTGGCTTTTTCTTGTAATAATGTTTTCATTATATAAGTGATTTTTTTTTTTCTGTGTAGAATTACTACTTTTGGTTGTGTTAATTAGCTTATTTTCTGAAGAAACAAACTTGCAGTCATGCTGATTAAATGTCCCTCCCCAGCAACTTTTCAAACCAAGAACTCATTCTGACCAACTCTAACGGCAGAGCACTCCACAATACAGAATTCCCACAGCCTTAGGAAAATGTGTGGCCAGAGGGAAGAGAGAGGGAGAGGGAGAGCAAGCTTCTGTCAGTGCCCCAGTAGAGATCAAAGCTGCAGCATAATCTCACCATCGGGGACAGACAAAAGTGCTCCTGGATTCCTTTCAGAGACTCCACACAGAAGCACATTCCTGCGAGACAGACCCACAACAGAGTCAGATTTTATCAGCTCCCCTGGTAAAGGAACTGCTTGTTCCACCCCTGTGGTTCTGGCAGGAGTAACCCAAAAGGACTTCTACACCCAAAGAACTGTAGTTGCACAAAACAGGCGAGGAGGTGGAGGGATCAAGCCACTTTCCCTTGGAGGTGACAATGTGAGGGTGGTTTCCACTGCACTGGTGGTGAGCCCACTTTCACCATTTCACTGCCATGGATGTCACGGGGCTGAAAAAATGAAAATAAGAATAGTCCAACAAATCCAGTGTGAGCTTTCTGGCCTTCCTGGCTACATTCAAGCAGAGGCTACACAATATTGGAATTGGAATATTTATGACATATTCCAATCCCTTGATCTTAGCATTAGCTGCCAACAACCTTGGTGGAAAGCAGAGGCTCCATGAGGATTGCTGCAGAACTGCTTTTGTCCAAGGTAGTTCAGCCCAGGATCATTTCAAGTATGCACAGCATGAAGTTGTGATGTAGAAACAAATGGGTTCCTTTTCCCCAGCAGTCACAGACTTTAGTTTTGAGGCTGGCTCCAGCCAAACTGACTCCGAATCTCCAGCAGAGCTTTGCTGAAGTCAGCAGAGCACAGCACAGGAGATGGCAGTTCAGCCTGGTCTTTTGAGACTGGGGCTGAAACTCATGGAAAGGAAGACAGAAAGATAGTGACTCTTGAAACACGTTACTAAGTCTAAGCATTTACTGGATAATAAATTATTTGCTAAAACTCTAAGACGAACTGGAGCCTCATCATGATTTTACTGTTAATTCAATCATTCTGGAGTTCTTGATGTTAAGTTAATTAATTGTTGTTGGCATAATTATAAAACATCTTCAGTTTTATAATGGGTATAAAGTTCTGAAATATAAATTGAAGACACCTCACATTTTTAATAGTTGTTCCTTAACCTTTAAGGCATTCAGTGTTGTGCGGTCAATGGAGCCAATGTGAGCCTTTTTTCATTACATAGAGGACATTTTCTGAGATATCATTTATCAGGCAACTGAACAGGAAATGTTGTCTGCTTACTTTTCCCTGTTTGTCCCTCTGTGATGCATCCATACATACCTATATCTGTGGCAGATCATCCTGTTTTGACACTCAGCAGATATTCCAAGTATGCTCTCCATTTATTCCATTTTGCCCTGGGCAGGCACAATCCATCACCCCAGTCCTCTTTCCCAAACTGCTCCAATAATGCCTTACAGAAAAGGAGCCAGGTTGGCTTTCAGGAGATTAACAGGTCTTGGCAACAGCTTGGTAGTGGTTAGACAGCCTGAATCTTATCTCTGTCAGTGCTTTCTAGGAGATGACACTTTACTCTTGTTGTGGTTGCACCAATACCTGAAGGATGTCCTCAAAAGCCAATCACTATGGATGGGCCTCCCAAAAAACCCCCCAGCCTTGTAATGGCTACACTGGGGTTCAGAGGCAGCATTCTCCCTCTCTTTCCACAATGATGTCACAGTAAATATCTCCTCATGTGCAGATCATTCTCCCTAGTCACCTCAAGATGAAAGATTTCCCAAAACCATGAAATCATATTGGGTTCTGAGAAACCTGGAGATAGGAGTAGAACGTGAGTTAATGGGACCACAAGCTCAGTGAAATTATGACTTTTTCACAGTAAATGAGAGGTGATGACACTGAGCAGGTCTGGGGGTTGGGTTTTCTGTATCTCCTGTTCCTCTCAGTCAACAGATCATCAGACATTAGTAGTTCTCAAGGTACTTCTCACCGTGTTGTGCCGTCCAGACAATAAATCACATCTTTGGGATCTCTTCCCCAAAAATACACAGTTTGGGGGATAAACTTTGCCAGTGTGACCCCTGAGGGCTACATTCAGAGCTCAGCTTCTCCCTCAAGGGCTCCTGAATCCATAAGCTTGCTGCTTAATTGAAAAGTAATGAAGATATCCATGCTTAGCATTTCCCCCAAGACTGTTGGCTGCTACACTCAGGTTTTTTCCTAGACATATAAAGAATGCTTAAAAGTGGTCCTGTCCCTTGGGTGTTTCCATGTAGCTCTGTTTACTGGCTGTACAGGAAATAACTCTAATCAGTCAGAGGTGGTTGCAGAATCCAAAGACATAGCTGGTACTTAACCTGACTATAAAAAAAAACTATTTATCCATTCTCCCTTCAGACTAGCTGGAAAAGATTTAAGCTTAATGCATGAGCTGAAAAAAAAATCACATTTTATACAATCATGTAAAAGAGAGCAATTAACACAGCTCATTACCAGTTTTCAACAGGACTTAGAATGTCAGCAGCCAAATCAATGTGAGGATTATCACATTTTGGAGTAAAAGATGCCAAAGCCTGTCTGGACAGACTTGAAGGGCAGTGAGTGCACTGCAACATAGCACCAAAAAGAATTAGCTTCCTATGAGAAGCTGCAAGATTGAACCAAAATTAATTACATGATAGGTCCTAGAAGCATCACCTCCACAGCTTAAGTTCAGCAAGACATCTTTGTGCTTCTTACCCTGAATTTTCTGTTTCGTTCAAGACCTCAAATAAATTTTGAAGAGAGACCATTTTTTCACTGAAAGCAAAAAGCAATGGGGGATAGATATTTCTGTTCCCATTTTCCCCAGCCATGGTAAGCCTTAGGCCTGGTTTTGGGTATATGTGTTTACCATGTCCCCTGCCCAAGACAATCAGCAGCAGTAGCATTATTTTAATAAAAATGTTCCATACACTGAAATGCCTCCATACACTGAAATTCACAACAATTTGATTTTAAGTAGATTGCCTTCTTAGGACGATGCTGTTGCCTTTCACTGACTTCTCAGGAAAGAGTCCATTCTCAGTCCTGAAAATAACAAAAATGTATAGACTTCCACCAAATCATTTCTCCCCACCAGCTGCAGAATATTCTCAAGCTCACAATTCATAATAAATTATCTGAGACATTTTCCTTTCATCTTTGCAAACTCTGTCTTTACCCATCAAAAACTACGAAGTCACAAGATTTCAGTAGCCAAAAATATTGCATTGATGAGTCTGTAGTAAACTCTGTTCTTCATTGAAAGAGTGAGACTGGCTTTTCCAGCTGTGGAAAGAGATACGCTCTATTCTCTGTATGCTTAAGGATGATTAAAAGTGGGTAAAAAAGCTATCAAACAAATTTTATCAATGCAGAAAAGGATATCACACAGATGAATCAGTAAGTCTCACTAGGTACATAGGGAGATGATAGAGAGAAAACCATGAACTGCAAAAAAAGTTGGGATTGTTCAGCCTTAGGAGGATAAAGGGAATGTGGGACCTAACAGTCATAAATACACTGAAACTCTGCTGCAAGCATTAAAGGAAAAGCTTGTTTTCTATATTCACAGTGGGTCTGTCAAGAAAGAATATCCATAAACTCTGGGGAGAAAGGGACATCTTTAAACTCTAACTGGACCAAAATCCATTTGGAATGACAGAAGGATCACTAAGCCTGCTTGGGGCAGAGGAATCCACAAAACTGCTTCCAGTGGTCCCTCCAGACTTGTTTTTCTACAATTTTTTTGAGGTCAGTTTGGGAATGTATCAAGGGCAAGAGGGGAAAGCCTGTACCTTTTTTAGGGATGGAATCTGCAGGTGAACTTGTGTCCCACTACTACTGCTGTTTTGTGTAGAGGAACTACACTATGAATTAAGTCCAGCAAGGCCTGACAACGTTAATACTTCAACAGCATTCAGAAAAACAAGCCATTCAAACTTGGATGCCAAATGGTCTCCCTAGTTTATTTCAAATATTCTATTGGAAGCTATATAGATACTCAACAAAAAGTTCACAATCCATGCAGAAAAAGAGAAGCTGGGAATGGATACACACCAGGATGATTGGATATACCCTGGGACACAGACAACTACATGAAACAACATTTTTGAGTGACATTTCCTTTCAGCTGCCACACGAGCACTCGCTCAGGTGTACACACATTTTCTGGGTTGTAAATTGCTCAGTGAAAGGACAGTCTATAGCTGTCTCTAGCCTTGCATTTGTACAGCACCTAGACCAGCACTGTCAATATATATAATTACCTTTTCCATGATAACCTGTTACAGAAATGAGGAACACCAAACAGCATGGAAGCAAATATATAATAGCAAAAGGAAAGCTATTGACTGCCAGAAGCAGTAATTTGATAGTACACGCATTTAGTGCATTTAATTACATTTAATGGCCAGTGTCTTATGAGGCAAATCACTGGTAGAAGAAGTCTGAGGATCCGTATAAAGCCCTTTTTTAGAGCTGAGTTAAAGAAAAGCCAGGCAATAAAAGATACCTTCTCTACAGGAAATGTTGACTAGAACCTCTTTGAGGAGACAGAAGGGCCCGTTCCATGAAGCTTCATTTCAAGGCTCAGAAGAGAAGCAAATTCTGAAAATGCCAAGTAGGCAGAGTTTTCCATCTGACTGTTTGGTTCAAGAAAGTTCAGAGGTTGCTCTTGGGACACACTAGGCTGAGGCTTTCATGGAAATCATGATAAATGTGTTTTCTAATGTACTGACCTGGATGTTAGCATATTTTTTTGCTGAACATTATGGGGTACTTCGCCTACTACATAATTGATTTTCCAGTAAAGCTCAAGACTCCTTTCTGATTCCAGTAGAAATCTGCAAACCATTTTCTTTATTACCACCATCCAGCACCAGGGGAGGGTGTGGGCTGGGGTGAGGCAGGAGGGAGCAGATTATGAAAATCCAGCAGCATTGCAGAGTACCAGTTTAGTAGCTCCAACCTGTTGAATTCTTTATGCATGTGTGCAGACACTCATATGTTCATTTAAACAAGGACATCTGCAAAACCCTAATGGTCTTTGAAAGCACAATAATATTTAAGCAACTGGATGTGCCCCAGCTCTTTTTTTAAGTCTTCTTGGAATGAGGCCTGACAAAAACTCGCAGCTGGTAGGTTTTTTGGTGTGGTTCTCTGTATGTTAGTTTTCACCCTTCAGCCTTTAACCTTCAGCACAGATTTTTTTTTTTTTACAATATTCAGAACTTTTCTATGCAAAGCTATTCTTTTTATTTCTCATGTGTTTTTCTCTACATTGAACCCAAACTATCTTAAGAGCAGGGAAAAAAAAAAAAACAACAAACAAAATTAAAATCAATAAATCTTATTTTGATACATGTGTAAGAGGTAATTGGAAGAGATCTCAGAGAACACAGTAGAGGAAATTAGTGTTTAGGTAGAAAACTACCACAGGGGTATCTGGCAACCAATCAGGGCACCTTCTCAATTAAATTAACTTCCTTAACTCTCAGGCTGCCCCACCACTGCTAACTGATGCTCTTTTCCAGAATAGTCCAACTTTAAAATGTCCCTCAATATCAATGTAAAAGCCCCAAACAATTTTAATTCCTTTCCCCTTTGTAATAGCTTACTTTGCAATCATTCTTGCCTTCCAAGAGATCACAATGCAGATGGAACAAAAACAAGCAGATGTGTGGAGAAGACAGGAAGAACGCACCAAGTGCATCAGCGTCTCTCTGGGTTTGCCAGAGCCCCGTTCCTAAAAAGGTTCATCATATTCCAGCAGCGATGGCTTTGACTGCTTTAATTCAGCAGTACGTGTCCAGGGGCTAAGGCCACCTTGTCATTGATACACTTGACTGGCAGGCATGGATCTTCCCTGTCAAAATACCCAAGTGTTTAAGTAATGACTAGTGCCACTTGAGTGGAAAAAACTAGGCGAGCTGTCAATACAATGGGTGTCAGAAGCACATTGTTACTCATCCTAATCACAGTAATTGTACACAGGGACAGCCAGGGAAGAAAAGGAAATGAATGCCTATCTGCTGGCAACAATGCAACTTCATTTAACCTTAACAGACCAGGCATTGATATCATTTCTTCCTGGCACTCTCTGCGATCCTGATGTCAAAACAGCTTCTCATTTGCAATGTATGACAATTTCCTCACATCTGAAAAGACACTGCTGCAAGTCAATAGACTATAAATTGCACTTGGAAATGGGATCATCTTAACTAAAGCCTGCCTGCTTTCCCCAGGAGGCCCGGGCCCCCACCCCCCACCCCCCTCCTTTTAATAATTTGTATGTTTAGGTGTTCGGTCAATTTACTCTACACTTGTAATGTCTTATAGGCAAGACCATCAATCAGATTCGGTGTGACAAAAATATCCTGCTGCGATATTACAGGTTATTAAAGGGATGATGGGAGAAGGCTGCATGCATTTACTCTGCCCCTTTTTTCTCATCTCAGGAAGCCTGTCACAGACCTAAACTGGTGATTTATCTTCTCTTCACTATCAACAGGTAGCGGCCAAGAGTGGGCTCGGATGAGCTGCTTTCACTGCTCTTTCCCCCACACCTTCTATCCTCCTCTAGTGTTGGGGAGGATGAAGC
>VWYO01021853.1:11817-58233 GCA_013400275.1 Rhadina sibilatrix | reverse complement strand
AAGTCTAGTTGTTCTTGCTAATGCATATTACTAACACTGACCTCAGACTGCAAAGCCTACACTCCACAACAAAATATACTCTGTGTACAGATTGCCCAATTCAGCAAGTATGAAGAACATCAAAAAGGGTATTTTTCCTAAATTACCCCTTAAGTAAATATAAACTTTACAACAGCTTACAACATTCAGAAACAAACAAACAAAAAAAGCATTTAAAATGTATTTCTTCAACTATATCCTCATTTTATATTTACACTTTATATTACAGCAAGGCAATTTATTGGCAAAGGATTAGTCTACTATTTAAGATGCTTCATATTTTTGGTTCAGCCAGTGTTAAGTAAAGCTGGTAGAGAATGTGATGCAGCACTACAGGATGGTTAGTTCAAAACAAGTTCTATTATGAATTTGTTTTGCTGTATTGATTTTTTTTTAAGTACAACCCAGAACTACATGCATGAGGAAAAAATACAAACTGATGAAAAGAAGATTGGGATCATGGCCAACGAAGCAGCAAGGTTCATTCTTTTCTTCCGCATTATTTTCAAAAATGTGCCTAGTCTTATGTAGTACATTTTTTTGCCAGAACAGATGGTATTTTTAAAAAGGTGGATTTGAAAACAAATTTTCAGAATTGTAAAGCAAGTTTTTCTTCATTCTAGTTTTAATGCTATTGACATGGTGGGCCTGGGGAACAAAAAGTTTTGCTTTGGGGTTGGTGGGTATTTCTTTGTCAATAGTTCGGTTTACACAGAACTGCTTCAGTTTTCAAAGTGCTTTCCTTGCTACTGAAATCCAA
Source organism: Rhadina sibilatrix (assembly GCA_013400275.1). Taxonomy (NCBI): domain Eukaryota; kingdom Metazoa; phylum Chordata; class Aves; order Passeriformes; family Phylloscopidae; genus Rhadina; species Rhadina sibilatrix. The sequence continues at coordinate 57,434 of VWYO01021853.1, read as the reverse complement.
ACTCTTTTGCATTCCAATGACATTTACAATACTAAAATCTTAGAAGACAGGTAAATTAATACATAGCTTAGTGGTTTAGTTAACATCTATGAGTATATAGTCTATAATGAATGCTAAAATAGACATTAACACCCTGGATCATCTAGACCTTGAATTAAGTCCACAATGCAGCCAAAATGCTATGTGATAGGCTTCATGACTGATGACTTCTTACAGCAAGACAGTAATTCTGCTTAGAATTGCCTTCATTCTTAAAAGCATATTGCTGCATCACATTTATCATGATTTGCTATAAATTTTATCTGCTGCAAAACGTCTTCTTACAAACTTACCCCGAATTATTTTTAAAGCAAGAAAGCAATATAGTTCTACTGTAATTTTTAGACTCTGTAAATACTTTCACTGACTTACTTGTTATAACCATCACTTTTGAGAATATAGCTTTACTGCTGGCGTCTGTCTGCAAGTCACAAAAGAAAAATGGATTAAGTAAAAATTTTTACATTATTTATTTCCATTTAAATATCGAGTGAGGACAATCCCAGACTGCATTAATAAGTCAGCATCCATTCTGCTAACAGATCAGTGTTAGAAATCAAAGCCCACCACTGCAAATTCAGTGTAGACATAGAAAGTAAAAGGCAGATCATCCCTACAGCATCAATTACATAAAATACTTTTATTTCTTTTCAATCTACCATATAACTGCATATGAAGAGCACCAGTGGGCTATTTCTGCAGTGTGCAGTCTCAGAAGAATGCCATCATTTTCAGGGCTCTTAGCTGTCACAGCTGAACCAACAGACACACAAAAAATGATAAAAGAGAAATCAGATAGCATTTACAGGATTCAAGTGATGCTGTCAGCAGATAGAGATTTCCCATATTTGAACTTCTTGTGGAGTTTCCTTCATCCTGACTGTTATGGTCTCCTAATACTAGCTAAGTCTTCAAGTATCAGCTAAAGCTCCCACCAAAAAAGACTGTGCAAACCACTAACAATTCAGCCAAACGTCAAATAACCTGAGGCAGAAGTCTTAACTCGCAGTAGTATCTCTCTATTGAATTACGACAGATTAAAGTTTAAGAAACATATCTTTTTAGAAAATCTGCTGTGGCACTTGATCTACATAATCTTGCATTCACCTGCAGCAAATGAAGATCACACTCCAGCAGACACAAAACAGCATTGACGCACTTTTCTACATATGAACAGGGAAGGTTATGTATTTAATTTTGCTGTATACCACTGCTGAAGGAGAAAACAAGATGAGCTGTGAGCTTCCAGTCTTCAGAAAAGTAACTTGTCTTAAAGGCAAGTTTGATGTCCCTTCTGTCTTAAGTCAGGAGAAATTACAACCAACAGCAATAAAAAGTTCCTTAACACATTTTCAGCCTCCTCAGTAGTGCTTTGTCTGAGGAGACCTTGAAGAGGAAAAAAGGAGGATGCCCGCAGAGTTTCAGTAAACAGCAGAAAGGTAGACTGGGAAGTTCAAAGATTTATAGTTACAGAATAATGTTGGTTGGCAGTGACAACTTTAGGTCATGCACTTGAACTGCCTACTCAAAGCAGGATCAGGTTTTGCTTCAGGTAAACTTCTAGTTGCATTTTAAATATTCACAAGGATGAAGATCTTGCAGTGTCTCTGGACTACCTGTTACCATATTTGATCACCCTTATTGCAATTTTTTTTTTCTCACTACCTACTCAAAGTTTCTTTGTGGTAACATCTGTACACTATTTCTTGTCCTACTCCTCTTTATCCCTGAGAGCTCTCACACTGCCTACACTTGGCACAGGGACAACAACTACAGGAGAACAAATCAACAACTAAGCTATAATGATTAAATGAAGAAATTAGACATGAAAAAGCACACAAAGTCATCTTCTAAAAGGTTACTATTTAATCTCAGTTTTGTTTCCTGAAAGAAAGAAATGCTTACACAGCTCTGAATTGCTAATGGATATTTGTCTCAAGATTATTACTTGGACTGCATGTGATAGTCTAAGGTGCCATTGCAGACAGAAACACAGTTTTGAATTGGGAAATTTTACTTCATTTATTATGTCAATTTACACAAAGTTTTACTTATGTATTCTAGTATTGAGAAATAAAAGCAAACAAATGAACACTTTGAAAAATATCATTCAGCTCCCCCTCAGACACCTCCCTTTCCTGCTCTGCTCTATCACAAGCCATCTAAATCCTCTCATGTAGTCTTGTTATTCAAGCAAATATCCAAGTGTAGAGAATCAGCATTTAAGAGCAAAAAAATAGGATAAAATCCAGATGGACAAATGCAAACATGTCAAAAGCATGCACTGTCTTGAATGCAATGCTTATGCTGGCATCAAAACCTTCCTGGTAAATTCCATATCATGGACATTTTACAACTGAGAAAGAACTTCCACAGCTCCCTGAAAACAAAAGGACAAGTTGAAATTTCACTTTCAACTGAAAAGCAGAAAATATCAAGGAACTAACTCATGTATTAAATACATAAATGTATTTAACCTACACCAAAGATCATTAAACAGTACATGAAAAGCACTTCAATACAGTCACTAAAATACAATGCAGTATGGCTGTGGTAGCATTTACTGCACTAAGAATTTAATACATGTTTTTAATGCACCAAGTAAAAATTATTAATTTTACTGCAGTCTCTCCCTATTGGCAAGACACTAGCATTTGTAAGCAGATACATTAGATAACCCAACCACACAGCTACCCACTCTTCCTGGTTCAGGTAATTCCAGCAAATGCATAACCATTACATTTACCTCGGTACAACTACATACACATACTGAAAATAAAAATCACACACACAGACACACAGAAATTTGAGCATGGCAACATTTTCTACTCTATATTATTTCTGTTAAAAAAGCATCAGATGAAACTTTAGCATTAAAGCAAAGTTTTAATTGTATTCCAAACCATATCAAGAATTTAGTTTTATAATTTTCCTAACCCAAACTTCAGTATGAACACAGATGTAATTAAAACAAATTAAAATTCACTTTATGATAATATGCTAAATGCTCAATACATTTTCATTTTCCCCTTCTGAGAAAATCTGTAAACAAGAAAATTAAATTGTAGTCTGATATCTCCAATACATTACTAAAGAAATTTCTGAAAGGGAAAAGAAACAAGTAACCTGTTGGGACAAGCGTCCTGTTGGAAGAAAAATATTCCAACTTCTTCAAAGTTACTAATCACACGTAAGGTAACAATTTAAGAGGGTTTATATAGGTAATTTTTCTTAATTACTTGATTTGGCAGTCAACACTAATATGCTGCTTTCTCCCTGTTTCAAGATCCAGAACAGTCCTGGCAAGATGTAACTCAAACACTGAGAGAAAATATTTTAGTATTAAATGACTGGCATAACATTTTAGAAATCCAGCAAATGTAGTGTAATGGTGTATCAGTTAACTTCCACAACATTTTCAATGTGCTATTACAAGTATGCTTGAGATAGCCAAACAAAGGGAATTAAAAAAACCAGTATATTAACTAAAACTGCGTATTCACTGGAGAACAAAGATAAGTTGAACTCACTTTGGGTTGTTTTATTAGGTCAACTAAATCCTTTACTTGGTGTCGTAGCAGATTTTGACATTTCCACATTTCATTCAATGCTCTAAAAATAGAAAAAAAATTAAAAGAATTGTCAAAATTATCTATTCAAGGAGTAACACAAACACAAAACTCTGTCCAAAATGAGTTTTTATGGTCTTTTCAATTTCAGACTCAGAAATGTACTTGTCACCTGAACTTCCACTGCTGTGTGAGCAAAGGCTAAATATTTCCTAGTAGGATAATATGGAAAATGTACTTGGTCATATTAGACTGAAACAAAGTAGAGATTTTGAAACAAGTTTTATTTCAGATACTCAAGTACACTACCTTTCAAAGAAGGAGGAAGTAACTAATCTCTGATTCATTAAGAACTCATTTGTACAAGTCTGAAATTACTCTTCTAAAAACATACCAAGAAGTAGGTTAAAGCAGATGTCTAAGATTTTTATCACCAAAACAAATGTTTTTCTTGCAGATAGGAAGCAGCTACTAGATGAATAAATTGTGAAAAGTGGACATGAATAGGCTTATAAGAGATGCATGAAAGATACTCAGCTGTATAGAAAATTATCACATTTTCCAGGAATAGAAAGCCATATAAATAGAGGTTGCAGCAGCATTTACAAAACTTATGGAATCCACAAGTAAAAAAATCATTATAAATGAATATATATCAATATATAAATAACTGAACAAGTTATGTCTTTAAAATGAGTACTGCTTCATATAAGAACTGTAGAATTCAGAAGTTGCTTGCTGCCTGAAATAACAAGTAACTTAAAAGAATCCTTTTTGCATTATCATTTACCCTACACTGAAAATTACTAGAACAATAACTTTTTATTTTTAATATATGGTTAACAATTTTAGTTTGCTATAGCTGTTGCATCTTTGGACAGGCAATACAAAAAATTCAGGGGATTCAAATATCAGTTTTTGTAGTATTGGAAGGCTCTGGGATATTTTAAGCCATTCATTCATATACAAAGCCTTTTCTAGTCTCTTTCACAGGAAAAAATACCCCTCTATTTGATTTTCAAGTGGCTGAGTACTACTACATGAAAAACAAAACTATCTAAAATGAATCCAACTGTGAACATCACAGCAGTATAACTTAGTCAGATTCAGGTGCATGTACCTGTTTAAAGCTGGAGAAGGCACATTACATAATAATAATGAAGGAGGAAAAACAAGTAAGTTGTTCTTCTTCTTAAGTCATGTTGGCTGCTGCAACAAGTAATTTATTAATTAAGAAGTTGTCAGGTAAGATTAGGGCTGATCTACCATATCTATTTTATCTCTTTGCACACATGAAAGGACTGGCATATATTCAAGCTTCTTTCCAGATGTTTGACACTATATTTTTTAGCTGTTCAGGGTTGAAATGAACTGCATCTTGTTAGAAAACACCCTATAAGTTTAGGCTTTTTTCAAAATCTCACTTGAAAAACAGATGCTATTTCTACACTCTGTTTCCTAAGGGTTTATAAACTATTTCTGTCCACTGACTTACGCTACTCGTAACAATTCAGAACCACTCTACAATAACATTTGTATTAACAATTATTTTGCAAGTAATAAAAAGTAGCACGTACTTCACAGCATTTGAATCCAGTGTTGCATAAAGGTAATACAAACACTTCATTCGTTCATTCGTCTCCAAGTTATGAGGGACCATGTACTGAGCAAAAATGCGTTCAACAAGTAACCTGAAAAACAGCATCAAGTCACTTAAGCTGTGCAGGAAGAACACGGCCTGGAATTGTTGAAACATCAATTCAAAAATTCTCAGCCCTATCTAGACATCAGTTGTTGCATAAAAAAACAGGGATATCCAAAAACCTAAAGGGTCAAGTTATTTGACATAAGTCAGCATAAATTAAACATAAAATTTATCATTATAGAAAACTCGATGTTAATGCTGACAGTAGGAGATTTAACAATGACATTATCAAAATCAGATGTATTCATCTAAAAGAAACCAAACAATTTGAGAAATATATTAATTATCAACCAATAAGATGTTATCATTTAATTTCGTTATGAGTTAGTATTGGGATAAATTCATGAACTGACCCAAATTAATTGGCCTAAAATAGTTCTGCTACTACTTACAAATAAATGCTTATAAAAAAAGAAATATGTTGATTATTTCACACAATATCATGAAGCCCAGAAGGAGAATTCAGATACTAATTAGAAGGAGCTGATTGCCTTCCACCCTTTTCTGGCTCCTCCCCCACAGGTTGAGTTTATCCCATGACTCCTTGTTTCTGCAATATAAATGCAGGTATATTTCCAAGGGAATTACTAAAAGCTTCTGTGTAACATGAAGCTCCTTTTTTGGAAAAAAAAGGAGGAGAGAGAGGTTTGGGCCTGAGAGTTACCTAGAAAAGACTGAGAAGGAAAAAAAAAAGGAAACCAAGCCCACATGCTACTCCTAAATACCAAGAATCCAAGACTGAGGCCCAGTACTGAGATCAGTATTAATAGAATGGAGCAAAGAGGTAAAAACAATCATGTATGCTTTTGCTGGAAAAGAAAACAAAATTCCTTATGCACAGTTGGAGCAGGCAATCAAAAAATCCAGCTAGTTTAAAAAGTTTAAGAAAAATGTCAGTGGTTAAGACTGGATGTAAGGATCCAGACAGTCCATTTCCACGGTACCATGAAATAGCTATTTGTTTTGAACATAACTTTTTGAGGTTTTGAATTTTTAAAAAGACTTGTATGGGCTTGCAATGTCATTTGTATCTGAACATACTGTGAAGGATCACTTCCAAAGCCAACACGATGACCTTGATTAGTCAAGGCAGACTTGTTCCCAAGATTGCTACCCATGTGCAACCATCTCTTTTTCAACACCAGCAACCAGATACAAGGCTACAGCTGGTATGACAGAGGCACTGCTTTCACCACAAATCCAGGCCAAGGCCCTAATTCACAGCTTCTATGCTACAGAAACCGTAACTTTCTGCAGTGATATGGCTTGCCCATTGTCACATGCTATCTTTAAAACATACAGGAACAACATGCAAATCTAAATCAATATTATTTATGCAACTTTACTTAATAAATTTTAACATACAAATTAACATGCTACTGAAATTCAAACAAAAATCCCCTCTACTGAAGCAGTGGCAAAGTACACCTAAGGCTTCTGAAATATGCCAACCTCTCACACCCTTTAGAATCACTTTCGGCCTTAAAATAAGAAATCAAAAAATAAAGTAGAAGAAAACATAGCACAGCATTTGGCTGCAGCTATATAAGATTATGCACTGAATCAAAACATACAGGATTATTAAGATTCCTCCCTCTCATCAGCACTTGAAGACCATGGAACATGAAAGAGTAGCAAATCACTGTAACAAGTTATAACACTTAGCTGCATCACCCAGCTTTTACAACTAACTTACCGGTCATCAATACTGTTTTGATAATATATATGCAGAAGTTTATCTTTGATCCATGATATCTGTTTTGCAGCTTCTTTTCCTGCTTCTGATTGCAATGAATATTTCTTGTATATCTGTGCAAGTCCCATCATAGCTTCCTTCCTCACTCTCCACTTGACAAAAAAGAAATAGCATCCAGTTTAGCAGTTCAAAACTTAAAACTGAAAAGACTGCAGAATTTCCTGTTAGGCATTTCCTATTCTACACCAAAATAACGTAATTTAATCAGCAAAAAAGTTAAACTGAGTTATAAGTGCAACAGTTTCCCATTAGGACGTATGTTGCATCATATCTATTACACAAAACCTTTCAACACCAGTAACTACCATATTAGTATGCCTCTTAAATTTAAAATTATTAAAGACTTAAGCCAACACCCCTTCTCACACTCTAAACTCAATATCTGCATTTCTGTTATGGCAACAAGAAAAAGCATGTCATCAAATGAAAAAAAAATTAGGTGATAATTTTTGAAGTTTGCCATCAACAAACCTGTTTACTATGCTTTAAATTAAGTAGCAAACCTGGTAAATTTTACCAAATAATGCAATATATCTAAACTAAAATTCAAGACTCTTGAAATTTAAAAGCTGCTACACTGATTTGCAGTCTTTCAATGATCTAATTAAAAGCACGTAATCTACAATACACTTAATACATTCTGAAAGCTCCTAGAAAAATTTCTTAAGAAAAATGCTAGAATGTTTTACAATGGTTTTCTTTGACTCAAACGTTTTACTAGACCAGACAACTGGAATAACATCCTTATGTTGAAGTCATTTTAATTATTGAATCATATCATCTTAAATAAATTACAGCACAATGAAAAATGTAGCATTCTAGTCATGGGAAGAAAATACCTCACTCAATAGATTGCATCAAGTTTTTTGCTTTATATTGTTTGCATTTGTAATTTAAAATCAGTATAGCATTTTTAAGAAGTGCTGATTTTCAAAAAAGGTGAATATTACAGTTTATTAGTATAAAACACAGCTATTACCAATGTTAATTATGTCTTACCCGCTTGTCCAGTGTCCTTTCTCTGACGAAATTTAGCAGGTGATCATTGACAAGCAAAAGATCTTTTTTAGCAGCAGTAACTATGGATACTATAACATCATGCCGTATGGCCTCCTCAGGATCATGAGACCTTACTTTCAGATATTCTGGGGGAAAAAAATGAGTAAGTGTAAGTATACAACTTCAGCTACTTTCCCAACTAGACAGCAACAGAAAAATTATTTTATTCTGTTTGAAGCATTAGCAGTAAGAAACCAATAGTTTTCTCCAAGACTAACTGAAATGTCAGTAAAACTTTGTATTTGCTTAGAATATTAAATATGTATACTACTGGCATTATTTCAATAAGAATTATGTGACTACAATATTTTTTTATTATTTCTTATAGTAGTTACTCTATGTATACATTAGCAACTATCATAGCCAAGCAGGACTGGATCTGTAGAGTAGAACAGACAGTGTTTGAGTGCTTGACAGCATACACACTTTAAAGCCTTATGTCAGGCTAGAGCCTGCTATCTTCCTGCAGACTCCATCCCCTTTGATTCCTAGAGCACATTAATTGCACTCCTGCTTACAACTTCTGTGTTATCCACAAGGAATCTAGCTCACCTGCTCCAGGAACACCAAACAGTATGAGCCATGTAAGCATCGTAAGCAGGGACAAATCAAGAGATACTTCAAACTATAATGCTTAATTAGACACATCCTAGTTAAATCTTCCATCCATCTTAAATAATTTTTCTAGATTGTTCTGGTACACTGCTAATTATTGACTAACACCAATAATCTTATACTATCAACACTTTAAAACTTCTGCTTTTAGGTGTCAAATTTGTTAGCTACCTATTGTCATTTTAAAAGCACAGAAGGGTAGGAACACACATACACAGAAGTTAAGATCGCAGTTCACTGCATACATCAATATAACACTGAGAACTTTAAGAAACTTTGCAAACTCAAACTTTACTCTGAATGAAATAACCAGAGGTTACTGTTCTCTCATTGCTGTTCAACGACCAGTGAAAGTTTTCAAGTCTCATCTGAAACACTGGCCATTAACATTACTGGTAACTAGCCTAAGTGTCAAAAGAGCGTATTTCAAAATAATGCTTTGTAGTTACGGAGGCTGTGAAATTTTAAATCCAAAAAAACCTACTGTTTCATAGGAACATAAACTAAAACAAATGAAAAATAATGCCATTACACAAAACAATTCTTGTCTCCAATACCAGTGAGCCACAGAAATTTTTCAACAATTTGACTTTGATAAGCACTGTGGGGAAAGAGAGGAGGGGCAAGCAAAACTACATTTCCCAGAGGATACCATTAGAGGGGGCACAAAGTCTTTCTGCAATGTAAAAAAAAAAAAAAGGTAAACGGAAAATATAATTCTGATAATCAAAAATGAAAATATTTTTACCATTCCATTAAGAGAAGACCCAGAACATTTTGAGTTTTTAAAGATGGCTTAACAATTCAGAATCAAAATATTCTGAGCTAGGAAGGGACCCACAAGGGTCATCAAGTCCAACCCTTAAGTGAATGGCCCATATGAGGATGAAACCTATGCTCCTGGCGTTCCAGGCTCCACCCACAGAGCTAATCTCTGGATAACACTGTAACTACAGGGTAACTCCAGCCTGTCTCTTGCTGTCCAATTTGATAAATATCCAGCAAGCAGGAGAGCAATCCCATGCTCTTTACAGTCCTTTTACTCCCTCCTTAGACCAACTAGGCCTCAAAAAAACTACAAGTAGGAGTTTAATGATCAGGAAAGATACAGTCTACAAAGCAAATCAACCAGTTCTCATTAATTACATTTTTTTATTAAGACATGGAGGGCAGCAAATACTAAATGTTTCCATTGATGCCAGTTGTCTTCTTCCTACAGAGCTCTTGAATTACAGGCTGTGTGTGATCTCAAGGAGGTAGAACTGTGAAGCTGTGGTCAGTTATAAGGACTGTTACCATGTTTTAGACAGTGGCTGTATAAGACTTACACATTTCAGCTTTGTGAAACGTAAGTCACCCTTATGCACCGTAATCAATAAATGCCAGGACCATTAGGTTAGGCAGGTCGTCTTCACCTGATCCCATGGTGCTTAACTTCAGCAGCAGTTGGGAATGCAGGAACTACTGTATCAGAAGGAGAGATATCTCTCTAGCTGAGGCGTTCTTTGTGTACAGTCCCCTCAGCCTGAGAAGCAACACTGAAGGCAGGAATTTTGACTTAGAACTCCACCATCAATTAGGTCCTCCACAACATCTGACTGTACTACTTAGGATTACAACTGGCCTTTTTCACTCTTCCAGGAGACTTAAAATGGTATTTTAACGTTATAATAAAACTGGTACCTGTTAAGTCCTTTGCCAGATCGGGGTGGTTCATAAGACAGTGACTTGCAAATTTGACACATTCAAGGCGAATAGGTACATGGATATCATTAAACCTAGTTAGAAACAAGACAATCCATTACAACAACTACAATTCCACTTCTACCAAAGCAATCTGTTGATTTCTATACAATATCAAACGCTTCTGAAAATGTTTTTTATGCTTCCCATGCATGGTTACATGCATACAGCACGCCCGATTCTACAGTTGTCTTTAGCTTAAAAAAATTTCTCATACTCATTTGTAGATTCATGTTCTGAACATGAAAATAATTAACTTCTCCTGGTACACATTAAAAAATCCCAGGCAGACAAAAACTACTAGATGTGTAATATATTTTAATTCCTTTTATGTAATGCTACACATAATTAACCATGAGCCATGTATCAGAAACTCAAAATTTTTTAAGACTGTGACATTCATCCACTCCTTATACTGCATGACAGACAACAAACAAATGCACATTTAGTCTACTACAAATTTCTTCTCAGATGAATTATTTAATAGGATTTCCTTTTAGAAGACCAAACTAGATTTGATGATTGAAAACTAGTATTTTCTCATTTTTACCTTTTATTTAAGTCATTTTATAACAAAACTGTTGATGCAATTAGTTACAGACAAGTCTTTCAACATTAAATGCATTTTCAAGCTACCCTCAAAACTCTTGCTATGAAACAAATTTCAAAAGTAGTTTTAGAATGCTGTTGAAATATTTATTTATCAAATAAACAGATTTTAAGGAATACCTGTTTTAGTAAAAGAAGGTATGTTTTCAAAATCAAGAGATTTTTATAAATGCTTCCTTCAAAAATACAGCTATTATAACTTTGTGAAAATATTTAGAAGTAGTAAATGCATATATGTGATTCATAACTAGTAGAAAACAGCTGCACATAATCACATTGTAACACAATGAATCATTTTCCTTTGGGCCCAATCAGATGTGGTATTTTTGATGACATTTCATGTTTTAAATAGTTATATACTTTCAAGCAAAATACCTTCCTTCAATTAAGTTTCTTGTATTTTTAAAAGTAGCATTCCTTTGAGGACACTGCTTTTGATGATTGAATGCTACATTACAAACTGGCATTTGTAATACCTTTTAGAATTTATTTTCCTTTACTCAAATCAAAAATTATTTTCTTTCTAGTGGCTAAACTTGAGTTTCTCCTAACTATAAGCTCCAGCTGTATTTTCTATCTCAAATTGGCAGAATATTTCAAAAAACAAAAGTCTGTTTGCAGCACTGTAAATACTACATCCTTATTTTAAGGTACTCCTATCAATAAAAAAAAAAAAATTGAAACTCATACACAAAGACCGCACATAAAAACCTTAAAAGCAGTTCTAATGTCACCTGACACTGAAAATGTCATTTGATGCAGTTTTAAAATTAAACCATCATTGAATAGTTTCACTTGTGAAGAAATTAAAATCAAGTATTCATTTTTCTTGACAATGGCAATAAAGCTAGTTAAAAAAAATGAACATTTAAGGAGATGATTTGTAAACATTCACTCTGAAGAATGACAGATGTGGAAGAAATGTGTAAAATTGCTTTAGCATTATCTGCCAGATCTCAGATAAACAACAGGAGGGAATTCATGCTTAGCTGTGTCACTTCAAAAAAACCAAACCAACTGCATTTGACTTCATTGAATGTTTTTCCTCCCTAGACAGGGAACTAAACCAGAATATACCTCCCCAGGTAGCACTGCCAAAGTGGTTTGTTTTGAGATGCCAACTCCGAATCCTTTGCCCCAAACATTTTTGCTAGAAGTTTCACAACCTGCAGACGTTCTTCATTGTCATTGCTCTGGAAAATTAACAGATTTTTTTAAAATTTAAAAGGAAAGCCAACCCAAAAAACAGAGTTCTGCTTTGTATACAGTTTTAACACCAATACACTTACGTATTTCTAGAAATATCACAATACAGATCAATAAACTTCTCTTATATACAAATGTCTATCTCAAGACAAAACACCTTCATTATTTTTTGAGAAGACAAAATAATAAATACAGTGAAAATGAAAAACAAAGTAGAGACAAAAAATGTTGTAAACAATGCCTGCTGAAAAATACATTTTTTAACACTTATTTACTGTTTACAGATTGTTAGGAAATCTGGTACGTACCTGTACAAATTCAGACACAATACAAAACTTACAAAAGTCAGTCTATGCTTGTTTGCACATAAAGGTTTACAGTTCTGTAGAACAGTGCTTAATTGGTCAATTAAGAACATTAAAGACAACAGTTTCCAGAATACAAGTTTCTAGAGATCATCAGATTAAGTACCCAAGGTCTAAGATCCACAGGGTGTGGTCCTGTATTTGAGCCTATATTCAAAACTCCTGAGGTACACCAGATAGTCTTCCTTTTATATTTAAAATGAGCACTAACAATGATAGTGGGGAAATATACTGGAGAAGGCCTTGTTTTATCATTGTTTTGCATCGCTTTCTTTAATACAACAGACAGTATGTGAACCTTCATACATACTTTGGAAATGTATGCTAACATTTGTGAAATTAGCATGTACTTACTGCTCACCATTTTTTTCATTTGCTTATTAAAGGGAGAAAATACAATTGGCTGCAACAATTCCTTGAAAAGGGGCAGCTAAAATTCATTTATATTAATTAAATATTATTAATCCCTTATTATTACCAGGTTTTTTTCTAGTAAAAGACAAGAACTGTGTAAAATACTGCTTTTTTCTAGCATCTTTGAATTCTTATTAGTCCAGCATCACCTTTAGAACAGGAGCAAGAAATAAGACCACAATATAGCTGTCAGAATTCTTTTATATGATACCACAGTTTTAGAGACAAACTATATCTCCTGACTCGATACCATAAAAGGGCTGAAACATTTGCCAGCATGTCTTTTTAATTCAGAACCCTAAGAACAGTAAAAGCATTTGTAATATCCTTAAAGTAATAGAACAAGAGAAGTGAAGGATGCAGCAATTTCTAACAGTGATATATTACAACATTACAAAAGACTAATTCTTTTGAATACACTTTAGTATTAAGTATTCAAAGCATTAATAGCAAATCCATTAATATGGTTTTTTGCATTTGACTAATTTTTTTCCAATTAACATTCACATTGACATTACCGAAAGCATTCTACAACCACCTCCTCTTAATCTGCAATAAATGGCAGTTTTTTCTTAATGAGTTTCAGCCCATTATACTACAAATTCTTATTCTGTGGGCTATGGTTAAGAACTTCTAATTGATTTTTTTTTTTGGCCTAAATTAGTCCAGCCTCCCTGACTCACATCCTATCCACTCTTGCTTAAACCAACAAAACATTAAAAAGCATATCTGAATTTTTTTAGGTAACCAACACGGAGCAAGACACTCCAGAAGATGCAATGAAGGAGCCAGGTGGAAGACCTGGGAGCACACTAAACATTCAAGTACTTAATTATACAGCCAGAAATATAGAGAAAAAAAGACAACAAAACAAACCAAACTCACAAAGCAACAAAACCCTAAAATATCCTTAATTAATTAGCTGCAGAAGAAGCTTTTGCTGCATCAGCCACAAATCCAGTTATAAGACAACCCACTTGTGTTTCTAGTCCTGCTGTAGAAACAACAAATACCTGTGATTATGGACCTTGGTACATAGTTATTTGGTCCTTTCTAAATTTTGTGCCCTGATAGTGGCTTCCTTGAAACAGTTATATACACTTCAAGGGTTAACAAAACAAAACAAAACCTGTACTTATTGAATGAATACATTGCTGTTACAGTCTCTCTCCTTTATTCTACTATAATCTCTGCTCTTTTTCTGGGGGAGAAAAAGGGGGCATAAAACTCTGGAGAAAAATCTTAGTCTTTCTCCATTCTGTGAGACATTCTGTACTTGAAGAGTCACACCCTTCACCTCTTAAGTAAACCCAGCACTCTAATAGTGTTCCATCATGATTTGTCAATACAAATTAACACCAAACATGGACATTTTCAGCTCCCCATACATAGTCCCAGCACACAGGCAACTGCTCTTTGGCCTAGACATTTGAGTCTGTCAGTAACAGCAGCTGAAGCCAGTCAGATTGTCAACTCTATCAAGTCCAAAAGAATAGGCAGCACTCAGGATCTGGAGAGATTTGGGAATAAGAGGTGGACACGTAACCTGAAACTTTTGAAAACTTTAACTACTGTATCCAGGAAGAAATGCAGCTCTAAAATAAGAAGTCAATCTTTTAATGATTTTATTCATTACATGATATTGGTTTAGTAAAACAGTAAGATTAAAACCAACACCCCACGACAATTATTTCCAAAGCAGTCTATTCATGAGCTTTCCACTTTCTTGAACATTTAAATGTTATTTGCTTTCTGTAACAGAATTTTTTCAAAATTCAAGTATGAAATTTGAAAGAAGTTTCTTTCCTTCAGTTTCTTCTACAAGCTGACCTATACAAAAATACATTCTTAGCTCTTCCCCAAACCCATAATGCTTCTGTGTCAATACTAGATCTCTAATTACACCACCTTAAAATGCCAAAATCAGGCACAAATGACTGACCCTCACAGAAGTGGTGAAGTTAAATGAATATAGTGCTCATTCTCCTGGTAACTTCTCAGACTCTTTTCCATAATCAGGCAAAAACCAAATTACTAGTAAGATGTGGCCATGATTTCACACAGCTATAACAGAGCTTAACAACAGAGTTCTGCCACCTGAGAACACGGGAGCTTTTTCTTTACATGAATCTATAGAGCTGGGACAGGATGACCCCAGGCAAAAGCCAAACACTCACCCAGTCCCTCTCTCATTTTTCTCTCCAATAGAGAGAGGAAGGGAAGAGAAGGAAGGTTAAAAGGCCCATAGATCAAGAGAACAAGAGTCCAATAGGTAAAGAAAAGGCTTTGTATGCAAGGAAAGCAAAAAGAGGAATTCATTCACTACCTGCCATTGGCAGGGAGATGTCCTGGCAGCTCCTGGAAAACAGGGCCTCCACTCATAGGGCTCACTTGAGAAGACAAACAGCGTGAACACAAATTAATCCTTTCCTCCTCCTTTCCCTGATCTTTTATTGCTGGGTATGTGTCCCCTGTCAACCTTCTTTCTACTCAGCCTACTTGAGGGGAAGAGGAGTGGCACAGGGAGAAAGCCTTTACCTGTGCCTTCACCGTTGTACCAAAATGGCAAGGTGCTTGAACACTAGGTGGCCACATCGTTTACATCCCAAATAGTGAATAGGTTCAACAGTATTTCTGAGGCACCTAAACTTTCTCACAAGTTTCATACTAAGAGTTTTTAACCCCTCTATACATGGTCAAAAATTTATCGGGTTTCTGATGAGAAAGCCCTTTGATTCTACCCTCACTCAAAGAGACAGTCTACAACCCTAAAACATGAAGTCACACCAGAAGGCCTCCTGCCAGAAAGAGCACAAAAATGTCATGAAGATGGAGAGCAAGAGATTTGGATCCTAATCCAATCTAATTTGGATCCTGGTCAGGTAATGGGCCACAAACTCAAAGATGTTTGTTTACATCCTCAAACTCCCATCAGCCCCAGCAACTGGGAAAAAGGCAGGCCAAACAACCACAAGAAAGTGGAGACGGCTCAGTGAAGCTCACCTGGTGGTTACAGGAAAGCCATTATCACTTCATTTTCAAAGCATGCCACAAAACCATAGGATCATAGAGTCATAGAGGTTGGAAAAATAAAATCTTTGAGATCCTTGAGCCCGACAATTAATCAAGCACCACCATGTTTACCAAGAAACTATTACATCCACTTCCCTTCTCAAAACTTTCAGAGATAGTGACTCCACCACTTCCCTAAGAAGCCTGTTCCAATTCTTGAAAAGTCTTAAAGTGAAGAAATTTTTCCAAATACCAAATCTAAGCTTCCCATGGTGCAACTCAAAGCCATTTTCTCTGGTCGTGTCACTTATTACCTGGGAGAAGAGACCAACTCCCCCACTTTGCTACAGACTCCTTTCAGGTTGTTATAGAATGAGTGATAGGGAGTGAGCTCCCTTGAGCCTCCTTTTCTCAAGACTAAATGTTTAGAAGCAAAGAAATATAATATTACACAGAAAGATTCATGTACAGAATATGCAACTAGAGGTAACATGGCTGATACTAGAAGGAATCCATTCAAATTCATGCAGAACTTGCCAATTTTACACCTGAAACCAAGCTTGCACCTCAGCTCTCCAGTGAGCCAGAATACTTGATGTCTTTCTTAGGAAAGTCTACCATGAGTATACTTCATCTGACCAAAATTTGTTTTCACTTACTGCTTTTGATGCCAAAAAGAAATGCATATTTTCAAAAATACAAAGAAAATTATTCAATTTGTCTTTGTAAAGCACAGATAATATGTCCCCTTCCGTGTGTTCAGTGCATGCAAGATGAGATCATTCTGGCACATCTCCACAACTCAGTTGTTCAGACAATCACAGCTTTTCTTCAACACTGGACACAAGAGGAAAGTTTTTCACCATGAGATCAATCAGCCATTGGAATAATCTCCTCAGGGAAATGGTAGATTCCCCAGTATAGGACATTTTAAGATCCAGCTAGACAGAGTGCTGGGCCATTTTGTCTAGACTGTGCTTTTGCCAAGAAAGTTTTATCCAGATGATCCTTGAGGTCCCTTTCAACTTGGTATTCTATGATTCTATGATCATCTGCTAAGGAATAATACAAATCTCCTAAGCAGCAAAGCAACAATATGAGATTTTGGAAAATCAACTACCTCTTAAGCACTACTGGAGTACTTGCATCTAGTTTGCCTTCAATTATCACAACTCCGTATTCAAGAGCCATATAAGACAATTTCATAGAAAAAACTGGATGTTTCTGTGAAACTATGTATTTGATCTAAATATACGTTGCAAACTTTTATTTAAATACCTAGTAGTCCATGGTAAGGCGGCTCAGGACAAGGCTCCTTAACTGGGCATACAGAGACACACTACTATGTGCCAAATCCAGAAAAGACAAAATCACTGAATCAAGCTCTGAATGATATGCAGGGCTCACTGAAGCTCTGGGCCATTGTAGCGTTAATTTTAATTGGCCTTATCAAAAAAGACAACTACCCTCTCCCAGTTTTCAGTATGGACTGTCACACGTTTTTTTTCCTTTACCAGCCACCTGACCTAAAGCTTCACTAAGCTTAACAGGGTTACTGCTGTCCAGTTTCTTTTCATTCAAAGCAATAAAAAATTGGCTGTTTTCAACTATAATTGCTCTGAGTTTCACTGAAATCACACTCTCTTCTCAACACACTAATGAGCTATTTACCTGGAATGGAATTAAAAAATGTTGACACTAGCTGCTGCTGTTTAGAATAAAGCTAAAGCTATTGTTGGAGTAGAAAGTATTTAATCATCACTGGCAGGTCTGCATGTAGAATGAACTTGTGTTGATCTCAGAAAAAAACCAAAGGTGGCCAATTCATCAATATTTTAGAACATGTATCTTCAAAATACTCTTCTCACCACAGAAAAATCTTAAAGACCCCTCAACTCATTTAGAGCCATAAAATTATTTGGATCAGAAGGGACCTTTAAGGACATCCTTCAACCCCCCTGCCGTGGGCAGGAACACTTCTGTTAGACCAGGTTGCTCAAAGCCCCACCCAATTTGGCCTTAAAACACTTCCAGAGATCAAGAACCCACAAGGTCCCTGGGAAACCAGTTCCAGCATCTCAAAATTTAAACTGGGTGTGTCCTATTCCAAAAAGAGGTGCTTTTTTCTTCTTTAAAAGATGGGTCATTTGACAGCCAATGGGGAAAAATAAGTTCGGGTTTTTTTTCTTATAACCTAAAGTATCAAAACACACACCTGGAGTAACAAGATGATTACAGTGCCTTTGAAATAGCTACAAAGTATATTGAGTTCAAGAATACATCAAGGAATAAGAGTGGTAAGAATGTAACCATCAAAACTACACATATCTCCTGGAAACATGGTTAAACTGGATCTTGCAGACATCAAGCGTGAACCACTTACCCTTAAGGGTTCAGACCACAGTGAGAAAACTACACTAAGGATGAAGGAGACAGAAAGCAACAAAATACATGTACACCATCTAAAAAGAGCATACTAAGCAAAGAACAGAAATGCAAACATTAAAAAAATGTGTTGTAAATTAAGAAGTACAAAGAAAACATGGAAATGCTTAGGGCTGAAATCAGTCAGCTGAAGAAAGAGACCAGATTTTTTTCCAGTGTGGCAAAAGAGGGAACAAAAACAAACAAAACCCCAACAAACAAACAAAATTCAAAAATTACATCAGTACTGAAAATCATGAAATATGAGTCAATGAAAGAGTAGGATAACAATTTAAGAACCTGCAGATTTTAGTGGACTTTGAGATGGGAAGGGGTACTGCAATTATATTCAATTACGGCAGCAGGTAAGATCAATTATCCTAAATAATACCTTCAGCCACAGAAGTACTATTTTTATTGGAGTGAGAATGATAACTGTTTGTCATCTGTAAGAACAGGAATTAAAGGCTGAAAAAAAGGTCTACTTTGAAGACACAAACAGTAAGCAGTAAATTGAACCCTACTTCCCTTGGAAATGTGAATGGAATGATAAAAGAATTTTAAAAACCCTCATCCAACAAGTGTAGCATACCTGACTAGCAACATCAGGGAAAAGTAATAGGCATGAACAAGCCATTGTGATTATAAATATTACAATAAGAAGAGGTCAAAGGTGCTAGAAACCTAAAATCTGTTCTCTGTAATAAAAATACATTCAAACTTACAAGTGGCCCATTGCACATCAGCCCTCAAGTTCAGTAACAGATCACATACAAACGGAGTAGCATTAATCTAATCACACCCCTCACAGAAACCCTGTGGAGTGACAGATAGAAAAAAAACACAGTGCAGAATAAAGGGAGAACTGTTGCATTGTGTATGTCCAAGTGATGGAGACACTTTGAAAAGGAAGTCAGAAAAATATCCATTAAAATAGATACCTGCTATCCTCCAGACATATGGAAGAAGCCTGAAAAATCATAAGTCATTGCAGCAATTACTACAAGACACACTGATGCATTCCAGTTGTCTGCCTACATCTGTCACAGAACTACAATTTGGACAAAATTATTAGTGTATATATATTCAAAATATTAAGTCTTACACAATGAATAATAAGTAAACCCAGAAATCAAATGGGTCCAATTTCCAAGTCATGCAAAAAATGGAGTTATTGCTACAAATATACAAGCCAAAACCATCTACCAACCAAATCTCAAATATACACACACACACTGTAGGTTAATATACTTGAAGTTGAATTAAATTCTGAGGGGGTTTATGGGTTTTCCTTTAAACAATGCAGAGAAGGTAATTTGAAGAACTTGTCAGTAAAAAAACCCCAAAATAGTAACAGTCAAAGCATACATGTTTCAAATTTTAGAAAGTGTTTACCTTAAGTTTGAATTCGAGCTGTGGTAGAACAGAAAGCAAGAGGTGACTGTCAATATTGTATAACTCCAGAATCAAATCAAACACGTGCTCTGACAGGTCACTAATTGATGTTTTACCAAGCATGAGAACTTGATTAAAGAACTGGAAAACAAAACAGATTACACATCAACAACAAAAGTATACATTGACTCCTCTAAATCCTATGCTACATCCTAAAACATCAATTACATTTAATCTTAAAACATTAATTTTACTACTAGAAGAAAAAGGATGGAAGGTGGCACACACAGATCAGAATTCCATAACAGAAATCTTAAAATATCATTGTCTTATATCAAGTATTATACATAAAGGAAAACTCATTAAACACAATGTTTACCACAGCAAGTCTAAAAATAATTTAAGAAACACAACTTTAAAGGAGTTTCAATGCATCATATCTTTTTATAATGAGACTATATTCAGAGTTATTCTACTACTGAAAACCATCATTTCAAAAGTATTCTAACATTTAAAGCAAGGGTGAAACAACTGGCTAATTACTACACTACACAATTGACAGGTTAAGGAGTTGAAAGTAAAAGCATGGGAATTGGTAACTGATTGTTCCAGAATTTGTACTTAAAAGCAGCATAATGCAACTGTAAAGCAAATATTCCTTCTTGGTAAACTTGACGTATTTGAGGGAAACTTCCTATTTGTTATTAAAGAAAATATTTCCCTACTATTTTCAACTACATCCTCTCTGATGGGTTAGAAGCAACTAAAGATGAATATATACAATACAGTGCATCTTACTGTAAGTTAAACACTGTCAAAGAAATGTTTTGCTTTTCTGGATACAGAGTTGCCTGAACATATATAATACTGGTTAGGAAAGATACGGATACTGTGCTTTTAGTGTATCTCATGAAAAAAAAATTAAAACTGCAAAATACTTCTCTCTTGTGAGAAACAAAGAAAAGAAGACTCTATGTGCATTCTTTCCATGAAAAAGATTCTTATTGTGCAGACTTCCTCAGAGCTCAGAAAACTTCACCCAGTTTGTAATTCAACCTTACAGAACAACATTAAAAACAAATTCCCATGCAGGAACACCTTCCCAAACAGCAGGTTGGAAGAGTTTTTAAAAACCTTAGGAAGTACTCTCTAAGTGTTACAAGTCTGAAAGTAACAGAAAGAACTGAGGGTTTTCTATTGTTTTCAAGCTCTTGAGGTTTTTGATAGATGCCCTAAGACCTGCTGAATCCTCAACTGCTTAAAAAAGGAGTTTTCCTATTGTGCAACTCAAGTTAGAGCATACTCCTCTCTGATCCCTCATCCTTCCTCTATTACAGTGTCTATGACGTCTACGTTCAACTCTGCTACAATCCTCAATCCACTTTGTTTTCTTCTTTACTATCTATTCTTAGATTGCTTCCTCTTCTACTGCTGTGATAATGGCACTAAAATTCTGCGCTGTCTTCAATTTTCTTGGCTCTAAACACTCTTTATCTCCTCACCAAAAGACATTTCGCTACAGAAACAATGCGTTTATATATTTTTATCAGAACAATATATATAAATGCACTTGGTCTTCCAGTCACTGTAAGGATTGAATCACAAGGTCTTTCAAGACAGCAGAACGTAAATTCTCCATTGCATTGTTCAAATCTCAAATATTAGGTATTTAATAATATAGAAACTTAATAGTTTCTATATGGTAAAGAATTAGACTCAAAAGGACAGGTTATGCACCGCCTAATTAATACAATCATTCTCTCAAAGAAAACTGACAATGTGTAAGAAGTTATTTTTCAGCCCTTTTAATTTTTTCATTCAATTCATTCTTTTACAACACAGTTCAGCTACAGAAAGTACTGATCTCCATGTTTGTTTGCAGTCCTCACTTACATTAGTAATGTATGGTTCAATTGCTTGCGCAGTCCTCTTTAGTAAAGCTTTTGCCAAATCATAGGCTTGTTTGTTTAAATTCTGGGGAAAAACAAAGAAACAGAAGAGTTGTAAGCACATGCACATATCAAAAAACAAATCCAAGAATTTAAAGCCATCATGTACCAGTAAACGCATTAAAAAAATAGCCTCTTCTTTTTGTATTTTTAGTAATAAAGATAATATAGTAAAAACAAAGCTATTCCAAACAAAGTTTTGTAGCGTCCACTGGTATTACTGACAAAAATTTAAAAAAAAATCCAGTCAGATGAGGGCTTACTTTTCAGTCGCACATCTAAAACTGATGCTCAGTGAACTCAGTGCTTACATTTTACTGCTCCTTCTTATCAGTTTCCCTGAAAACCAGCAAAGTGATACAAAGCAACACAGAGGCATTTACAGTCACCACAGAAGTGAGACTCTGAACACAAATACAGAAAATGCCATTCTGTCCTTGCATCAAGTAGCCACCTGTGAAACACCTCCACAGCCTCTCCATGACACCATGCAAAGATACTCAGTCTGTTGTCTGAGACAGAAAAAAACCAAAAAACCTAAAATTTCAGTTTATGGGAAAATAAAAATTAACTAATACAAAAAAATTTAAAAACACATCCCCCTTTTCAACATTCCTACCCTCCCATTTGTCTAATTGGGTTATTGCTCTATCCACTGCTTTCTCCCCTTCCCTCCACACATTCTCCACATTCTAGTTGTTACATCCTTTCCCCACTTTCTATATCACAATTATTTTTCAAAACTTTTCAGAAGAAAATGCAATTCAGCCCTTGTGACACCCACTGCAGAGCTGATTAACACTCAGAAAAATGAAGAAAAAAGTCTTCAATACACAAGAATATGTAGTATTTTAACAGCTAAAAAACTCTATAAAAATATAGTTTCCATAACTTTTATTAGTCTTTGCAATTTAAAAAAACCACACTGTTTATAATTCAACAGTAAAAAGGGGACAGTTTGTGTTTGCTTTTTTAAAATATTTCTCACCATAAAAGGAAGAGAACTTCTTTTAGCACAATGAAAAGCAAACACAAGATGTCTTGCCACACACCCAGGGTGTTTCTTTACCTGGATACACTTGGTTCTTTAGAGTTATCTGAACGAAAGAGAGGATTTGCAAAGATATGGAGAATACTGAAATTTAAAAACCATATAGAACTATAGGCTTCTAAACAACAGTGGGAACAGATAACATTTTTCTGATAACATAAAACAAAAAAGCCTTTGACTTGCCTGATAGAATTAAGTAAAGTGACAGAACTTGAAACACTACAAAGGCTCATTGCCTGAAGTGTCTCTCTTACTCAAAGCCAATACAGAAGGTGACTAAAAATTCCAATTCTGGAAGGATACTTTAATATATAAAATACTTTCATCATATTACAAAACTGTACAGTTGTTCCATGTCCCAGAAAAGAGAAAACACTGCATGCTGGATTGTTCTTTATGGTCACAATATAAAAGAGATATTTCCACTGGAATAATTTTCTGTTATTCAGAATAGTAATGGTTCAGGAAATAAATGGCATAAATAACTATAACAAGGAATGTATGCCACTTGCAATTCTTGTTCTGATCCTTCTGGACTTCACAGTTCACCTCCAGCAACACAAAGAAAAACCACTTTCACCTGGGTAAGAGGGAACTGGATCTGATCATGAGCAAGATCTGATTTAGTATAAAACAAGTCTGAACAGCAGACCTAGCACAGAAGAGTTCCAACAGGCAGATCTGTTCTGATTCACATTAAGTACAGTTTCAGCTTGTATCTTTTGCACAGCAGTTCGCTTCATAGCCCAATGTTTCCCAATATAAATGTTAGAAGTGGCTATTTGCAGCCCTGAGTAAGAAGGAAATGTAATGCAAATGTCTTATCTAAAAAGAGCTCTAAAGAGGAAAATAGTCTAGAGCACAAGCAGTTAAGGAAAGTTGGCTATTTTTTCATGCCTCATGTACTTGAATTAATAGTGCCAATAATCATGACCCTTAAATGTCCAGAGATCCCACTTTCTGAAAATAACAGCATCAAAGAAGTCTTAAAAGCACATGAGAATTTTCACCTAATTTTCCAGCTTCAGGATAAAAGCAGAAACAAGCAAAAGTGGCACTGCCTTAGGTGAAACAAAAACAAGAACAGCCCAGCCTTTACCAAGTAGGTTCAAAGATCTTTTACAGAACCAAACCTTCTAATTCAACAGTCACAAAAATATCCTAAATTTCCTTCTCCAGAAGGAGAAATTTTTAAAGGAATTTAACAAATTTCTTCTCTGTTGTTGGATAAGATTTTCTACCATTATCATCTTTACAATCTTCCCATATGTTTGGAAAGAAAATTGACATGTATTTCAAGATCTTTTAATGATTAAGAAAGCCCACATGACAGGGACAATTATCTTAATCAGGATGCCTTTAGGAGCATGTAAGCAGCATAAGGTTTTTTTAGAGCCTTGAACAGGATAGAAGCAACGCCATCAGTTGGCAACATCGTTTAAAAAAATCATCAGTAATTACTACATCTTGAAGGAAAAAAAAACAAAATAAATATCAGTTGATAAGCAGAAATCAAACCACCCCTGAGAAGGCAGAAAACAAATCTTCTGCAAGAAAACTGAAGTTACATTTAACATGTGGAGCAGACTTTTCCCCTGAAAACTTCCAGTTTTGTTTCAGAAAAGAATGCTAATAAACAGTGGAGAACATTTACATTTTTTAAAACCTTGGGAGACCTCCAGCAATAATATCTGAATAGAGGCTATCTTGGTCAACCACAAATTCTCTCCTTTGTCTCAAATTCTACCATGATTTTTAGGCATTTGTTGCTGGTATTTCAAGCTTTTTATACTTTGGGAAGACATTAACCCTTTTGCCAACTCATTTGTCATACCTGATTTTCTCTAGAATGACAAACTTCTACTTTTTGACAGAAGAAGCAGTGGCAACCTCCCTGACAGTATGGCAAACACACTTTTGTGCTTATACAGACAATAATCTGTAAGCCATAGAGCCGAAATCACAACTCTGAAGACCAAATCGAATGGGGTCTGAAGTGATGGAAGTTGACACCCACTTGACTTTTTCTCAATTCCTTTTTTTTCCTGTTACCTTTCAATAACCAATTTAACACTGATCAAAAAAAATATGAGAGTGAAATAATTTTTGGCCATCTCTTAAAAGAAAAAAAGGCAACAGAAAACAAATGAATGTCCTTTAATTTTATTTGCAGAAGATGACTAGCATCAATCCAGCATTTATTTTGTACCTTGGGATGAAAATCAAATGTTAAGTTTGTATCTAGTGCAAATATTGCTGAAAAGCATATATTTTCACATATTATTTTCTTGGAATTTGAAAAGCATCTTCAGTTTTATTCTTATTATCAATAGCACAGCAGCTGAATTAGTATCCAAGAGCACCTGACAGAACAGTTTCAAGAGATTCTCTTGTTCTCCTGGGAAAGGTAAACAGACTCTTAAGGACAGCTGACAAAGAAAAAGCTCAGTTAAAGTGTTGCCAAGATAGATAACACTAAATATTAAGCTAATTCCTAGTAGAGATAGTTAAGAATTTAATTATCAATATCACTTTTTCTAAAACATAGGCAGGTAAAGGACGTGGGATGTGTAATGTGGAATTCCCTGTAGCAGTCCTGAGGCTGAAAATGGAACGCTGGCAAACACCCAAGGAAATCAAGTACAATTCGCCTTCTAACACACTGAACAAACACAAAATCGTTTGCAGGTCTGCCATAAAAGCTTTATAATACAAAAAGATCATTAACAGAGAAAGGAAAACTATTAATTTTCCTTGCCTTTTCATACTAACTGCCTCTTCCCTTACTTCTAGGTCTTATCTGGGTTTAGGTCATTCAAATTCATTCCCTCTTAATATAATCCCATCAAGAGAATTTCACTTGATTTGATAGAAAATAAGAGAAACTACAAAAGAAAAAAAATTTCAGCATCAAAATTAAAGAGTTAAACACATGGTCAGACAAGTTAAGCTTGGCATTTTATTGGCTTATCTGACAGCTATACTAGTCGAGCAAGCCTGTGCACACTCCAGAGTGCCTCTTTTCTCATATTGGTGTCAGATGCTTTCATTCAGGTTTACATTAGTATGGCTTTTATGCTGACCAAGTGAGATGGATGACAAACTCAAGGGAGACGGAGTTGTCACTACTTCAGTGACTACTACCTGTGGTATACAGACATTTGATAATATACCATGTGCCCAGTACATGCTCCTTATGCCCAACTTTTTACAGCCAGCATGTGAGCATCATTGCTTTTTACTCTTAGTACTCAGGACTATAGACCATACCTACTTTTCATCTTTGGAAAAATATTGTCTTGGTTTAAGGGGCAACAGTATTGAACTAACCTTTTGTAAACTGCTCATCTAATTACTAACAATCTTAAAAATATTCACATCATTTCTGCATCAACTTGTCTAATGTTGGATTTCAGCCACTGGATGAACTTCTGTTCCCAAGACATACTTACAGACCACAGGTTAAATAAGTTATACAGACTGAGATTTGAGGAGCTCAGTCTTCTTTTACCAATACAACTCTTTTCTGCAATGCAGCCATTCAGTTCACAAGGCCACTACGTGTTCCCTCTCATACACAACCTTCCTTGTGGGCATATTAAAAATACACCACTTGCCTGTGTCACTATCTACAGATAGAATTATTTTATCTTCAACATCTCTCAATCTGATCATCTTCAAACCTGAGCTAGTAGCAGATCTATGTTCCTTCCACTCCATCAAAATGTTTTTTGGTCCCTAGGAAATCTGGGGATTCTCCACAGACCATTACACCAATGTCTGCCCTTATGCCATTTTTGGTGACCAGTCTGATTATTCAATTTCCCTTTTCCACAGCCCACACAGCTGAACAGTGAGGTCAGCCAAGACACAGCTCTTTTTTATGATGGACCTTATCCTAACCTCCTGCTAGTTTTGTGTTCAATGGAAGAGTGGAAAATTTCTCAACTCTGAATTTATTACTTTTCCAACTTGACATCAGTAGCCACAAAAAGCAGTTAGAGGACCCAAATTTTAAATAATTTTAAATAAAATTCACTACGTGAAATTTTGAGATGAAACAGAAAAATATTAGAAGTTCCTTTTCATTAGTATGGAAGAAGAAAAAAAAAGATAAATGTACTCGGAATACAGTCTGACATCATGTAACTATTTCAGTTAGAAAGAAGGCTATAAATGAGAGACATCCTATCCACAGAAAGACNGATTTAAAAAAAAAAAAGCAGCAGAAAATGCTAACCCCCAAATATATTACCCTTATTAAAATATTCAGTCAGTAATTCTAAGTCTACTATGAAACAGAATTACTGACCTATGCTAAGCATTTAGTCTTTCGCTGTCAATAGAAAATAATATATGCGCTATTTATTTACTGCAACTAATGGCTAGTAGTAAAGGCACACTAGTAGGCATTCCAAAGCATCTCCCTGTTAATAACCACTTAACCTTATACTCTTCAGAAACTACAGTAGTTAACACTTTCCTGAACATAATTTAAGAAAAAAAAAAAGCTATTAGAAGTGTCCAAAATACAGCTAAAGATACATTTCCTAGATAATTCCCCACAGTCTTTTTGCCATGCACAACTTACAAGTGAATAGCCCATGAGATTTCAGTAGGACACAGTTAGATTCCTGAACTAAGCAATCAGACTTCCATGCTTTTTAAATATTTAAGTATCACAACACATGCACAGTTCTGAAGTTTTGCCTTTACTTCATCTATAGGAGAATATTTTTTTTTTTAACATGACATTATTCATTAAAGTAAGACAGCCACTCCTTGGGCTCTTCTGGAACCACCATTTCTGTACACAGTTTTAATTCTATGGCTACATCAGAAACATACCAATACCAGCAAGCCAACATTTCTGAAATACAACAGAGCCAATTACAAATCAGCAGTTGTAACAACTTTTTCCCTCCCACTCAGGACAGCATCTTAGTTTGAACTGTTGATACAGCATTACATGAATTTAAAACTTTCCAAAAGATATATGTAACTTCTCTATTCCATTCTACCGGCATTGATGGGACATAAAAAACTGTGTTTAAATTCATATGACATTCAACCTTTTAGATTACTGTGACCACTGATACTTTGCTTATGGCAAGTATATCAGAGCAATAAAATCTGACTGAATTTTCTGTCTGTTAAAATTAATTGCTTGCTAAAAGAAATCCAGATAATACAGAGACACGTGCTACATGCATTCTCTCAATCAGATCTATATATCTGAACACATACATCCAACAAATCATGATCATGAAAAAACCAATAGAACAAAACATTAAGTCACTAAGTCTTACCTTATGTGCTGGCACTAGATTAACTAACACTGTATCCAGAAGTTCCTGTGACACAGTATCTCCCTCACAAATGATAGAGCTCATTAGATCAACCATGTGCATGTGTACTTTTTGGTTATGACCATTGCTGAAATTAAAAACAAGAATTCTTAGTGTAATATCTATATAAAGTACAACTTCTGTTCAGAGTACTCCCTGTGGTGATGCCGAACAATAAGGAATAAAATCAGCAAATTACAAGTTTTCTTAGAAATCAAAATACTTTGATTCCTTGATTGCATATACCATCATTCTTATATTTCATGCTCTCCTCACTTCACTACTGCAGTAAGAGTGTATCTGTGCCTACCATGAAAAGACAGTGTATTAGAACATCCCTTTGCTCTACCCAGCACTGGGGAGACTTCCTCAGGAGTGCTGTGTCCAGTTCTGGGCTTCCCAGCACAAAAGAGAGACACACACCCTGGACTTGGCCCACCAAAGGTTCATAAAGATGATTAAGGGCCTGGAGCTGCTCTCATGGAAGGAGGGGCTGAGAGAGCTGATATCTTTTTTTAGCCTTGAGAAGAGATGGCTTAGGAAAGAACTTATCATTAAGTTTAAATACCTGATGTTTGGAGTAGAAAAGACAGGGCAAGACTGTCTTGACACCACATGCTCAGTGGTGTCCAGTCACAGAACAAGAGGCAATGGGTAATACAAGACTTATCATTCAGACATAGGAAACTTTTTAAATAAAAGGGTGATTGAGCACTAGAAGATTGCCCAAAGAGGGCAGCCTCTCCCTCCTTGGAGATGCCCAAAACCTAACTGGCTACAGTTCTGGGCAATCTGCTCAAGCTGACCTGGTCTGAGCAAAGGGAAAACACTAGACTACCTCTAGCAGTACCTTCCAGAGTCCACTACTTTCTGATTCATGTTTTTACAGCAATAATCCTCCAAATTCCTTAGAATTGCATATTACATGATTCAATTTCAAGAACAGAATAAAATAAATGCAGTAAATGACAACCAAAGCTAAGTTTCTTAGGAAAAAAAGACAATGTGCATCGTGTCTTGTTTCATTAAAACAGAAAAAACTGACAGTTCTGCTATCTTTAGTTAAATTAAATTACAAAACTACAGTCATTAATGCTAAAAGCCACACTGAACAGCTATGTTAGAAGTCACTGACCTCAATCATGCAATACTATACCGTAATTTGGGGTGAAAATACTTACTTTATTACTGAAAACAGTGTTCTATACAACTGTGTAAAAATCTCATTGCTGTCTTCTAATTCAAAGCATATGTTGTAAGATTTGACCCAAGCAATGTTCTGTGTTGGAACAGGAAAAATAAAGGGAGTAGTTAATACAAGATTAAATTGAAAGATTATGTTTAACAGTTATTATGAAATAAATTATAAAGCTTACCTCAAGCAAATAAAAGTATCGATTAAACTGGGGGCTTTTTGTATCTTCTAGACCTTTAAGTTGCCTTGTTATGAACATAAATATATCCTAAAAAAACAAACAAACAAGTGCTAGTTATTCAATCAACTGCAATCAAACCCTCAAAATAAAATAATTACCTTTTAAAGTTACTTGTGTTATTTAGTCATTACAAGATATGCAGCAATGAGAGACATTATTTCACTACCCAAAAGAAGATCATCTAAAAAAATCATAATGGAAAATGTCAAGGACTAATTTTAAAATACTTCATGTTTCTTTAAAGGGTTGAGAAAGTAACCTTTTCGTAAGGAAACAAATGTTTTTCATTTCCAAAGGAAAGCACTCAACTTGACAAACACAGCTGCAACTGTCTGGCTGCAGAAGTCAAGAGATTATTATTCAGCAGGACAATGAATTCAATATTTTTACTTCATATTACAATGAGTTTCAAAAGAAGGGGAAAATAGCAGTAGGCAACTACATCTTTCCTAAGAGTATTCTTATATGTTCACTGTATATTGTTTGTGCATTTCTCAGTCATCAAGATACTGACACAGATAACATCTCCTGCCAAAACTAATAAATCAAGTTCTTCCTGCTTCCTCTATCGACTTTTACCACCAGAAGACTCCTTCAGAAAAAGTCTCACACAAAGTAAATTGAAGCAAGTTAAAAAGAACAAATAGTCAATTATGAACAGAATGGAAACACATAAGAAGGTATCTTTTTTAATTTTTTTTTTTACTTTCAGATAATTAACAGCTGGAAAATGACAACTACAACTATATTAATCCAACTATATGAAATCAAAATATTTAGAAATAAGTATCACTAGAAACACTCTTCACAGCCTCAACTAGATCTACGTTTCCTCTAATAACCTAGGTGTAAATCAAATAAATTCCAAAAGGTATAAAGTTGCCATAATAAATACAAGAGAGTCTTACTGTTAATTCTGAAAATCTATCCTAGAGATAGTCTATCAGGCTTTTCTCTAACGCTTTCAAAATGACAATTTCCCTTAAATCCCCTAAGAATAACACACAGACAAAAGATAAGAATAGGATTTCGGGTTTTTTCTAACACTCTACACCACAAAATCCAGCCTTAATCATAAAGCTGAGCACTTACTGTGGATCTAGGTAAAATCAAGACCTAGATCACATGTGACATCACCAATTCTTGGCAAAAAAGCACAGCAAACACACTGTTCAGAGATACAGCTACATCTGTGTTTTAATTTGGTTTGAAAATTATTTTGAAGAGTCAAGGATGATCAGAAGGATCACTGTCTGGTTCACACTTCAGATCTCTTACAGAGCACACAATCTAGAGACTTTAGCTGAAATTAAACCAAAAGACATGAAGGACACACCTTACAGTCTCCAACCACTCAGGAGGATTCAGCCCCCAAGCAAAAGCCCATCTGAAGAATCCCTCCTTTAAAAATAAGTGCATGAACACTAGCAGGCCATCAGTCCCCACCCAGAATGCTGTCTTAGGCAAAACAGGTACACTGGAAGGTTCTGTAAAGTTCAGAAGACATACTAACTGAGTCCCAGGGAAGAATCAATTGAAGAAGAAATGAGGCACATGACAGACTGACCGATGCCAAACATAAAAACTACATAATCTTAGAACCCATACTCTATGTTAATTACTTTTGTTCAAGTATCTTACTTTTTATCCTGCAGCTCAGTATGCAATACTTACCTACTGCACGTGATTCAAAGACCCTAATAATTTTCCAATAGAAAGTTCTCATCACTTTGCTGCATATAACTACAGACACTAATGAACAGCACACATGCACAGTGAGTCCAACACCTGCATGCTTCAAATAACAGCATGGTTTGAAAAAGTAAGCATTTACTCCTAAACTATTTTTTCCAATACCTATTTGAAGAAAGCAAGACAGACTAAACTCGGAAGTACTCCCTAATTTTTAGTATCTCATGTACTATGACCAAACATTTTTCCCTTTTTTAAGCACACATAACATACTAATCATAAATTCAAAACACAGGCTAAAATAAACTTTGGCTGCAGCCAAAAAATTACAATAATTTCACAACTGAACAATATGTTTTCACATGAGACAGCATAAAGCAAATATACGTTAGAATCCAGACTTGAAAAACAAAACTGCTCACACTTCAACTTTAGGGTAAATATATATTTCTTTTTGTGGACTGCTACCTTCATGTCAATTAAGTACATAATGGCTTCAGTAATCACCAGAGCCATGGCTCTCACCAGAGAACACCTTCCAATAACTGAAGTTCTGCTACCATATACCCTTTTTAATATCTACATTTCAGCAGAGACAGGTAGACAGCAATTATGTTCAAGTCATTTTCAATTGACGCATATAAGTGATTAGATTATTCTCCCACCAAAAAAACATATTTGGACTTTACACAGACTGAGGAGGGCTCAAAGAAGTTTTGAGATCACAGCAGAGCAAACCTACTCCAGCTGTTTTTATTCTACTCATGGCATTTTCCATCTCTGTTATAAATGCACTTTCAGTGATTAGCAAGGAAGGTAAGATTTACACTGATGATACACACAGAAGAGGGAAACTTGAGATTCTTATCCCTTTCCTCAGCATCTCACTTGCACAATATATAAGTTATAAAGAGATCCACTGAGTCTGAAGCAAGGGCAAAACTTAAGATTCAAGTCTTTTCCTCTCAAGAAATGAATCCTTTTCAGCACTCCCCTTTGCCATTTTTAACTCTGGTGTTAAACATACAAGAATAGACTCAGCTGCAGTATATTTCTGATATTAAATACTGGGTAAAAATAGTGCCAAGATATAACCCAAGAGGAAGTATTCTTCCTCTTACCTCTGTCATAAAGTGGAGGGAACTCTTCGACATTTCTATCAGAGCTTGTCCTGCAACCACAAAAGCTGAGTTCAGAGGAAACGGGTTTGCAAAAAACCTACCCCAGCAGCCCTAGGCAGAGATCCCTATTGTTTGGCTTCTCTTTATTTTTCAAAACACGTTTAGAAAACTGCATCAAGAAACTGAATTCTGAAATCCACACAGATTACAGAACTCAATGCTGGCAGTGGGAGTTCCTCGTCCATTCCAAGCTCTGTCCAAGCAGTGGTTGTAGCATTCTGATACTTCAGGTATGAGATTAGTACTGTAAACCTTCCAATATGGTACACTATGAAATCTGAAGCTTACTAGCATTTGGTAGATCAAATACTCTAAAGAGGAACTTAGCCCAACTCAGAAAGAAAGAAATTAAAGCTCTAAGCCTAACAAGCAAATTAAAACATATACTCAAAGCTGAAATGGAAATCAGGACACCTGAAAAGCAGACTAAAATATAGCACAGTAGAGAAAGCTAATATTTTATCTCCAGTTAAAGATGGTGCAATCAATAAATAAGGTAAGTAGAAGCTGTACCTATGATTACACACTAATTCAGAATTAAGAAAACAGAACTATGAAAAATCCCTAGATCTCTCTCCAGTATGTCTGTTAACAGAAGATGTACTACAGTGGTTGAAAATGCATTGTTTCCCTAATTAGGAAGCACTGATGGTGCAACCACTAGATGAGAAATTGAGTGATTTCCTCTTAAGTGATAATAGACAGACCATCCACCACAACCATCTTTTTATCCTACTGTGGAATAAACAAAGACCTAACAAAACCAAAAAGACCCCACACACTCCTAAATCAGGAGACAAGAAAGCACCCATTTTTCAATGTTACTTTCATCTGGTTTTTTGTAGATTTCCCCCAAAACTCAGTCCATCACTCTAGATTATGACTGCATAAGGGAAACAGTTTCATTTTGAGTGGGCAACTAAGTTAGATTTCTACTTTAAAAAGTAAAAAAAACCCACAAAACAATACAAAACTTATTTTTTTCTGAAACAAATGAGTCAGATCTATACTTATTTTCAAACTTGACATTTCTCTATCAACCATCTCCATCTAGTGGGATCAGTGATGTTTGTAATTGCAGAATTTTCCAAGTCGCATCAAAAATCATTAAACTCTATACAAAAGTACTTTATCTCTGTTTCAATAGAATCTTTATCTATAAATATACAAGTACTCGCCTCTTGGTAGTTTAATTGGAAATGCAGGGTTATTTTCCCAAGTGAAGGTATTAGCTATCTTGCAAGAGATTGTGATAAAAGCTATACATATGATCGGTATTTCTAAAGTAAAGTAACCTGCAAATCCCAAAAACAGCTCAATAAAATAATTATTTTCAATACAAATCCAAAACTCTGCAAGTTACTGGAAAATGTACTGTATAGCCCTTTAAGTCATGGACAATTGACTTGACCAATCATATCCCAAAATCAAGTGAAAACTCTGAACTGTTTAGGCTGGACCAGAAACAAAAGGAGGGAAAAAGCAGTCATAAGTAATTAAATTAATCACTGAGTGTAAAAACCTGGTGTGAAAAAGAGATTAATTTAATTTACCTTCAGTTTATCCGGTGAAGTGTATGGAGCTTCAGGGGCATAAATTCTGAAAATATCAGCAAGACAACATGCTACCAACAAACGTACATCCTTATCGGGATGTTTGAGGAAAAAATCTGAAGCAAGATGTAAAGCAAGATTTAGGTAGAGCTCCTTTTCTTCTTCAGAGTCCTGGTCCATATCCATGAAAGTTTTCACAACCATCTAAATAGACAGACACACATTAGTACATAAAATAAAATACTCTGTATATCAGAATTCTTACTAGAAGTTACTTTTCTGGTTTTTTACAACTCCTGTCAGAAGCATTATTACCTATACAGTAGTACTTACTTGAGGAACCAGTGTTTTCATTTTTCAGGGCACAGGAAAGACCTGGCCAAGTCCTATATTAACTGTCCCAACACACAGCAGCAGTCTCAGCAGAACTACTGAAAGCCTAGTTGTAGACTTCTCAAATCTTTTTGAGAAACCATATAATCAAGTTGGATAATCAAAGAAGTGCATTCTCTGTTACAGCCATTCACTTAAAAATTCAGAAAATTGTAAACATTATTAAAAATAATTGTTTCTCCTTCAACTATTCAATAATGATTTTTTCCTTCTCTTTCAGTTTCAGGTTTTTGCCTATTACTGCACTGAGAAAAATTCTATTCCCTGTGCTGTCCAGAAGCAGAGCACACATCTTCAGCAAATGCACATAAATCCAGGCAGTTCAGCGGCATGGATGTTGTCCAACAAGACTAAAATGACCACTAGGATTATTAGGATCCAGTTACTGAAGTTATGGAAGAAAAAAAAGAGTCTGGGACACCAAATATTTAGCATGCTAAGTAAAACAAAAGCAGGAAATTATATTTAGTAACTGTTGAATTTGGTGAGAATTGAGTTGGTGAGAATTCTTACATTTAAAAAACTTTCTGAAGGAGAGAAATTTATTGACAAAACAAAGTAATTATGCCCTTCTCCAATTCCTTGTCTGACTCACAGAGGCAGAGTTATTTTAAGGAGTTCAACTCCTGTAAAATTAACAAAATTATACTAAAGACTTAATTACACAACCCTGAGAATTAAAGCCAAAATTCCCATCTATTTCTTCAGTGGAGGAAGAGATATTATTCAGAGAATAATAATGTCATGTCCTAGAATCCTATAACACTGCAAAATACTTTACTTTGCTGTAGTTTGTTGTTTGGTTGGGTTTTTTTCCCCTTCCAAAAATTTACTGTAACTGGTCAGGGAGCAACAAGCCCAACTTAAAAAAACCCCAAACTTCTTCATAATTAGGGTCACAGAAGCTGTGATGTTTTCAAACATATGAGAATCCTTTACAAAAGGGCACAGAAGACCAGCAGCTCATGCAGACATAACTTCCACTGCAAGAAAAATGAAGTCCTCCCCAGTCAGGCACAAGATGAGCAACTTGAAGTGCATTGGTGCCCTTAAACACTAATTAATTTACAAGTCAGAATTGTTTTCATTTCTATGAAAAGTAGTATTTTCATACTTCTTGCAACAAGTATGGTTTTTTTCTGCTCTGGAGATAAACCTTTAGTGTTTTTTCCCTGCTAACACAAACATCTGTACAAGTCAAGACAACAAAGATCAGTCATCCTGTCTGCAGAGTAATCCACACAGTGTTTAAGGAAAAACAAAGGAAAACAAGCTAGTTGTCCTAGCATAGTTTTCCAGGTTCCTGCAAAGCAATAGGTTAGAGGATTCCAGAGCCTGAAATTACACCCAGACCACCACGATTTATATTCCTGGAGCTTAATCTTCCAGATGTGGCTCATATTTCTTAAACCATTCAATTTTTACTATGTCATCCTACAGAAACAAGCTTTGGAACTTACTTGTATAAAACTTACAGAAAAGTGTATTATTAGATTGCTGGTCTAAAACTAGTGTTTCATTAGATGATGATTTGGTCCTTGTGTATTAAAATAAACTGTGGGAAAATGCTTTTATCACACTATTCATCATTTCTGAGTGTTTATCACCTTTCTGTCTCCAGTGCTAGTTCACAACTGTCACCATTTAGTTTCTATCTCCTTTCCAAATCTATTATAAACTTCAAGAGGGCATCAATTCAAAATGCATAAAATTTCTGAGGTAAGTTATGCTAATGCAGAAATCCACTCTGCATATTTTCCATTTTATTCTCAGATTTCCCAAAAATTTACATTTATATTAATATATCAACAAACAGCGGAATGTCTGCTTGTGCACAGAAAAGTGCTTTTTTCCCCTAATAATTATGTGAATTTGGCAGTCAGAGAGATCAAGAAGCTAGTAGTTCACTTATTTATCAACTACTGCTCTTTAGCACCTGCAACTGTGTTTATACTGAAGTTCTGTACACTTCTGGTGTAGTGTGGATCATCCAACCTGATATAAAAGAAACACTATGCAGTTTTTTCCCTGCCTGAGCACCAACAAATTCACAGCTAGAATAAACAGCTAACAAGATACACAAGACATCTTACAAAGTCCTCTTATTCTGCAAGACAGATCAAGATGACAGAAGGGACTAGACATTCAAGGCCAAAAATTAATTAAGCTACAAGAGAAAAAGGATTAGTAAGAACTGTGGTGCTGCATTTCCACAAGCTGAAAAAAATATTCAAGTACTAACAAAAAATTCCTTCTCTTAGGAATCACTCATATGTAAAGTTATAAACTTTGTCTTTTATTCAGCGTCATAGAATGCAATACACTCACTAAAGTCCATCAACCAAAATCCCAAAGCCTAGACAGGCTGCTGGGGGAAGAGGAGAAGCAATCCTTGTGTTTTGGGATTTTATTGGTTTTTGTTCATTTACCCATAGTTCCAACTGACTTAAAACTACTTCTTCAGAAAAACTCCAAATTAAGCTCTTCCATCTGTTAAAATACTTAAGGTTCCTCTCCCACATCTGTTCCCTCCTGTTTCACAGGGCAAGCTCAAGCTGCAGGCATTCCTTCTGCACAGTACAGGCCTGCCTTTTTGTAAGAGTACCTGGGTAGATACCTAACTGTAGTAACAAAATTAGCCTCCAAATCTGTCCAACCTTCCTGTGCACTTACACCAAATAAAGTGGTCAAGAAATTCAATACAGAAATATATCAAAGACTGTAAGTATAGTCCAAGTATATAGACTAAAGTATAACAAAGACTACCTTCATCATGATACAGGTTAAAACAATGAGAATAAACTAAGGAGTATGAAGGTGTAAAAGGAATGTATTGTAACTGAAATAAAATTTAAGTAGTATTTGAAATTAATGCAGTTCATTTCTATTTGTGATTTTAAATGCATTTAAACTTTTTTTGAACAAGCCATTTCAAGAAAGTGACAGAAGAGAAGGCACAAGAGCAAACAAGTTTCTCCCTCTAAGCATAGAAAAGGTAAAGCCCAAAGGAAAACAAAACTCTTCCAGATATACAGTAATAGGATCATTAAACAACTTTTACAAGAAACTTTAATCTGCAAGCAATTACTTGCTTACTAACCTTTAGCCTTCTCACCATCTCTTCTTTAGATATTTTATCAGAGATTTCTTTGACTCCTGGAGGATATGTGATTTTTCCATCATTGGCTCTTGTCTTTGAATGAGCCATGATTTCACGGTTTTAAAACTGTGGAAAGAAATTAAGAAGACAATGTTGTTTAACTAGTTCACGCTTAACCATAGCTGTCCCACTTTGACCAACAAAATCCAACTAGAAATATATCAACAAACCCATAAACACACAAAAAAGACCAAATATTTTGATTGGTTCAAGTAATCTATACTATCTATCTAGCTTTGATGTTCAGACATCTGAAGTGGACTTTGTGTTCTCTTTACTCTTTTGGAAAGCACAATTTTCTAAAAAGCCTAACCACCAAAGCTGTTAATTGTTACACATCACCAGTTGTAACTCGCCAATACTGCCAGACAAGCAGCAGATAGAGAATGAATTTAGAAACAGCAGACCAAATACAATTCCTTCTTCTATGCCATTAAAGCCAAGTTTTCAAGTGAAAGACTGCAGATAAGCAACAGTAACTTCATTCTAAATTCTAACACAACATATAGGTACTTGGTTTCTCAGCCTCTTTAAGCTGATGCAAATGCAGACTACCATGAAATCCACTCTAAATTATGCAGTTTCATTGCTGTAAAGAAGGAAGTTGAACTGAAACCTTTACTTACATAAAAGCAATCAATACAAAAGATGGTGAAAAAACCTAGATGGCCTGTGTGGGGACAATCAGGATCTTAGGAAAAGACTGTACTAAGGCAGTTACAAATGAAGATTGTAACAAAAGAAATAAATTTGTCATTGTCTTGATATTTTTATTTATTTAGCTAGAAGTGTGATCTACTTCTAGCAGCCATGACTGTTGTGAACTGTGAATTCCAAGTCAGGTATTTTCTTCCTACAGACCTCCTATACAAGGATCTATGTATACTTTGAATTTCTTGGAACTATAATACAGGAAATAAAAATCAGGCAGAATCCACTAGAAGAGATGGAGTAGCAGCATCCTCCGTAACAGCCATAATTAAAACTTACTGGCCCTCAAGCCAAGGTCATCCTTCACTGAAGGAGAACTAAAACTTGAAATATATTTATTTACCCAGCTCCTCCAAAACACCTCAACATGTTTTATATTCTTCAGTTCATATTTCATGAAAACAACCAAAGTTACAAATTTTGCTTCATCTTCACATAATCTTTTACCAAACAAAAAGTTAACATTGGCTTTTAAATTTTTTTGCAAAGAACACATACAGCAAAACACATTTTATTTTTGTAAACAGGTAAAACATGAGTAGAAGAAACAATCAGATTTCATTCAACAGGCATGATATGCAATGTATTTCAACAGATACACAAAAGTCAACTCAGTTTCTATCATCTTCTTTGCACCTATATACACCCAGCAGTGGAACAGTGCCACATGCTTGCAACTTGTGGCAAACATTGACAATGACAAAACCGGGAGGAAGCAAAACTCATTGAAGTAACTTTTTCCAACAGTAAAATATGATGTCACTTTTATCCTCATTATATTTCTTTAGTGCACTGTTATGCTAGTAAGTCTAGGACTCCTCAAAAGCACATAGAGATGGTAATGAAGTCCACTCTTCTTGCCATTTGACATAGATATTCCATTCTACCTTTCAGATGGGATGATATACATCATTGCTAAATATAAATAGCTATATTTATAGCCATTATAGGATGATGTATATATAGCTAAATAAAGCTATATATTAAAGCTAAATTCATTTTAACAGCTCATCACAGCAGAAGGAAGCCTTGCTCGCCTGAATCTGAGAACGTATAAAAGTATCAGATGCTTTGTTGGACCAATCAAATTTACCAACTCAAAAAACAAGCCTAATTGTTTTTGAAAAGCGTGTGACAAGCATCAAAGCTAACTCAAGGGAAAGAACAGGAACTAAGGGAACTGGGGAACAAAACTCCATTTTCCAGTGGTGGATAGCTGTCAGATCAGATCAAATGCAGAGGAAACTTGACTAGAATATGTTGATATAGTCCCATTTGGAGCACATTTTGAAATAATTCAAAGCCTGAAACTTGTACATTACAGTCAAGTTGAACTGTGCAGCCAATATGTCCAATGGCCACGCAATCAAGCTTTTAAGCTTCAGTGGCATCCAAGGTCTGGATGAAACTGAACATCTGTATTGTGTTTATGTGGCAAGGCTTTGGTAGTGGGGGAGGCTGAAGGGATGGCCCCTGTGGGAAGAGACCAGGGGCTGCTCCCACAGCAAACAGAGCCAGATCCAGACAGCTCCAAAGTGGACTCACCCATTACCAAGTTGAGCCATCAGCGATGCTGGCAGCGCCTCTGTGATAACGTATTTAAGAACTGACAAAAAATGCTGTACAGCAATTACGAAGAAGAAAAGTGAGAAAAACATGAAACAACCCTGCAGACACCAAGGTTAGTGAAGAATGAAAGCAATCTCCCTGCATTTATCTTGATCCATAAGCTTTTTTGTCTTATTTCCTTCCCTGTTGCATTAAGCAAGAAGAGAGAGCAGCAGAGTTAGCACCTAACAGCCAGCCAAGGCTACAGACAGGTATGTACACAGCTTATCCCTCTCAGAACTACAGAAAAAAAAATAAATAAATAGGACTTCATTTTCTAGATAATTAAAACATCTAGTCTAACAGGGTCAAAAATCATTCTAAACAAGTTCTAAAAATAGAACATAAAGGACAAAGAATCATAAACCTCCTAACACTGAGTGAAACATAAATCATTCAAAAGAAACAGCAGAAAACAAAACCTATCATTCAGAAAAAAGAAAACTCAATGCTAAGCAATCCCCTCGTACAACTGTTATGACTTCAACAATTACCTAAATTGGGAGATTACATTCCACTGCCAGAAGTTCCTGTTCTTCTAGACTCCCAGTATAGTTGTGCATACCTAGCTTTATCAAAATAATCTGTGTTGAACAGTTAGTAGAATCTAGGATTTTATTCTGGGGGGAGGGGAGGCTGTTTTAGTGATTCTAACCAAATGCAAGTCTCTGTGATGTCACGTTACAGATACATCACCTGTTTCAGTGAACTTCTGTCATGGGAAAAGACAGTAACAAGCTAAGAACAACAACCTCGAGGCCAGCCGTACTTACAACATGCTGAAAATGAAAATCCATAAGCCAGTGATGTGATATCCAGTGACTGAATTTCAAAAAGCTTTTAAAATTCATTTTTATAGATCCAGGGTATTGCAGAAGAAAACAGTCTAAGATGACAAGCATTTTGAAAAAAGGAAAATTTTTGAAAACATCTTTGTGATTCAACAGACTCAGCTGGCAGTGTCTATTCTTTTTTTTAACAAATGAAATTTTAGAACTTCTCCACCATGTTTTCAAAAATCCAGTATTATTCCATACACACCATCAGAAGGGAAAGAGAACAAGTCTTACAAGAAGAGGCTTGGGGAAGAGGAGACTCAGGGGGGACCTTACTGCTCTCAACAACTACATTAAAAAAGGTGTAGTAAGGTGGAGATTGATCTTTTCTCCCAGGTAATGTATGACAACACAAGAGGAAATGGCCTCAACCTATGGGAGGTTTAGATTTGACATGAGGAAAAATTTCTTCACCACTGAAACAGGCTTTCCAGGGAAGTTGTAGAATCACCATCCCTTGCAGTGTTCAAAAGGTACATGGTGGATGTAGCACTTGAGAACATGGTTTACTGGAGAATACAGTGGTCCTGGGTTAACCACTGGACTGAATGGTCTTAGAGGTCTTTTCCAACCTTAATGATTCTATGAAAAAGGAAAAAGTTTGCATGGATGCCTTTTTTTAGGCAAGAAAACACTTCAGACCATGAAATGCTTTGCACCATGCAGAATCCAAGCACATAAACTAAACCTTAAGACATGCACTGTTTCTTCTGTTATATGAGAATAAAGAAGGGAGACAGATGTCAAAAACCTTGAACAAATATATAACAAACAAATTCCAGTTCTAACAAATAGGAATAAGAATCATGATCAATCAGGTGTTGTTTTTTTCAATTAGGGTAAACAGTACTGTAAGTTAAATCTTCAAAACCTACAAAGAGGGCATTTAAAATATGAACCCTACTCTTTGTACACAAGGAGATGATACAGTAAGACTTAGGATGTCTGGGAACTGCTTCTTTCAACACAGAAGCACCACTGCGATTACAATTTCTCAAAGACCTTAAGTCAGGAACCAAGAGCAAGTCTGTAGAAGCATACTGAAAAACAGTATGTATAAAACAGCATGACAAATTAAAAACTAAGTTATAAGGGAGGTGGGGTGGAAGAAACTAGTACAGAGAAGAGAAAGAAAGATGACAAAACATATACCTTTTGTACAAGGACAACAGGAAAACTAAAGCATGGAAAAAACCCCAAAAGTGGAAGTTACATTTATTAGGCATTAGAATAGGCTGGATTAGAAAGTCATTCACCTCTTGTGACAGAAATCATCATATTTAATGTAAAAATATGATTATCAGCCAGACCACAAATGGGAACAATCAATAATCAATTAGTCTAAACACAGATAATTAGTAATAAGTACCACTGCCAAAATTTGGTCAAGCTCAAATAAATAAACTACACATGAGTTCTGCACATAATCAGTAACATCCAATAGCTACTGAGATCCAGCTAAGTCTACTGGCCACTACATTATTAAAACATTCAGATGTTTTCTATAAAGTAGATAACTTAATGAATAGCTTAACTTCGCATATACTGCTTGCTCAATACTTCAAAATATGGATTGTGATTATGCAAATAAAACATGGATTGATATCTTGCATATTAAGTACCTATGCAAATATACCTCATAGGTCAATAAATATCATTAGAGGATGTTAAGTCAATGATCTAACTGGAGGACTTAAACTACACTCCATTTAATTGTGTAATGTTTGGTTGACAGTTTATATTGCCTATGGTGATTTAATTAACTGTGCTAATCATTAAGCAAACTGTGACCTAACACACATGAAGTCATCATGTGTCAACAGTGACTTTCCAGAGATCTATATATGTGTTTAAATCCTCATCCTCCAGATAGTTTTGTAGAAGTCTTACCCAAGTGATGAAGCAAACTTTAGCAAATCAACCTTATATTCCCTGCAAGTCTATCTCCTGCCTTACTATCGCTTCGTCTTTAAAATCCAGAATCCAAACATGAGGACTTAGAAGATCATCAGAAACAGGGATCAACTTAGCAAATTTTATTACCATTATTATTTTTCAGAACTTACACTGAATATACATAATTATCTATATAGTTATTCCTGAGATAATTTTAAAATCATGTGTATAAAATCTAACAAAGTAAACATCAAATATATGTAGGCTAATATATACACTTTTAAATCTATGTTTGCAAGACATTTTTCAATGTGCCAGTGAGAATAACACTTTCTTTATGTTCACTAAGGTATTAGAAGCTCAAGTGAATCTAGTAAGTGCTTGGCATGGCAAAAAATTTGGTTGTGTAAAGAACTAAATATATGTTTCCATAGTTCATATCATTCCAACACTAAAGAGTAGCCAAAAAAAGGATGGGCAAATATTCATCAACACTTTCTCCACAACCAAGAAGGATGACCAATGGCCTCTCACTGTCACAGGCCATTCTATCAACTATACAAGAACACTTTAGAAGATGCAAAAACATTTTCCTAAATTCTCTCATGGGATATTGCAAGGAAGCAAAATCTTTTCCATCTCATAAATCACACTACAGATTTCACTCCAAAGCTCAACATACAGTTTGTAATTTCTTACTATTATTTATATACCGTTTCTTTTTTTTTTGCACCCTCAGTGGGTAGCACCCTTGTATGAATTAATATAAACCATGACAAATGCTTGAAGATCACTAACTTTGTTTCAACAACACAGGACATATGAAAAAATTTGTCAAGACATGATTTCCACAAAAGATCTAACAAGATATCATTAAGAGATTACTCAGGAACTCTCAGAAGCAGAAGAGGCAGGCATCTTTCTACTTCATCAGTATTAATAATAAAACACAAATAATATAACAATTTAAGACATTTACAGACATTCTTTACATCCTGGTAAATTCCTGCTGGCATACAGCTGATTGACAACAATAGATCAAGGTGAGAAGTGACTTAGGTGTTAGAGACTTGCATTATCCAACTGCCACTAAACTATATCTATTTCCATAATGTATCTACTGCTAAGGAGTTACAACTTGGCTATAAAAAGTCACTCCAAGATGAAATTTGGCAGTTAATTTTCTGCTGTTGAATAAAATAGAAAACTTCACTGTGGTGGACCAAGGGTGCTTATGTAAATTCAGGTTGTTTCTCATCCTGATTCAGGTATAATGCCTAGACTTAAACCTTCCATTCTTGTTTAGAAATGTATCATGTTATACTGTATACTTAACTACCATTAAATCAAGATACTATTATTATTATTATCCATAATATCAATATCAATCATATATCATAATATCAATAAAATGCTAGCTTCCCATTTCTGTAAGGCAGCATAGTAAGGACTGATACAGGAAGAACTTACAGAAGCCACTAATTAAATGTCTTCTGGAATGAAGACCCAAATTATAAGGTAACAGTAACACTCTCAGTCCAACAAATAACATAAGAACACACTGGGTTTCTCTACAGA
This sequence comes from Rhadina sibilatrix, assembly GCA_013400275.1. Taxonomy (NCBI): domain Eukaryota; kingdom Metazoa; phylum Chordata; class Aves; order Passeriformes; family Phylloscopidae; genus Rhadina; species Rhadina sibilatrix. The sequence goes on along the minus strand of VWYO01021853.1, from coordinate 13,131 downwards.
ATGCCATTAATTGCAGTCCTTTGACAGTCATACAGAAGTAATAATACCCATTTAAATTAGGAAATACTTCTTCAAACTTACACTAGAAAATACAACAAAGCACATTAAGTTTCTTCGTTAACATATTAAGTAAGTACCTTGTGGAAAATTACAAGATGTGCAGGTGGTAACTATGCAAGAAGACACATCATCACAACGTAGAAAGGATTTGAAGGATTCAGGAAAAGAACAAAGAAGAAAAGATTAAGACATGATACCAAAATCAGCACATGCACACTAAGGGCCTTCAAGCAACTTAAACAGAGTTGCAATCAGTTAACAAATGATCCCAGGCAAGTCCCCACTTCCGCTGATAAGATTTTTTTCAAACTTCATTAAAGAAAACCTCCCAAAGATTTATGAAAGTAGAAAGTATTCAGCACCAACTTATCCCAGCACACAGCTCTCTCCAGTGGCGTTGCAGACACTTGCAGCTTCCACAAAATGTGACCCAACTTTAAGTTTCAGCATTTTTCCAGATGTTAAAATGTTGTCATTTTTTCTTTTAATAAAACTGCCTTTTTAAATGCCATTTATGAAACAGCATTTTCACTGAAACACACTCAGTTTAAAAAAAAATTATTAGACACTATATAAAAGAATTCACCATTAAGCCATTCAATAACCTAAGGAAAAATAAAGCTGACTTATTATTGCAGGATCTCTGCTTTCACACTTCTACTCAAGACTAAGTAAAAGGGACTGCAGGAATTAAAATGCCTTACTTCTGCACATGGCTGCAGGAAAAGAAATTATAAAGAGATATAAACTGGAAGGCCATAGTAGAAGAATCTGACAGAGAAAGAAGAGTGTAGCCTGACCAAATATGATTTTAATAAAACAGACATCTGCAATATATTTGTCAGTTAGTCAAGTACTAGGGAAAACATTCCTTAGGTGGTCACATTATGCAACCACACCACACAAAATCTTAAGAAAAGACGAACTATGACTAGTTCTCAGAGTGTTCAAACAGAAGTGATTTGGTGATGTACACAACTCCAACAGGGGAGTCACAGGCAATGTCCGTGCCAAAGGAACAAAATTAAGCTTTAACCTTTTGTACCCTTGACTGGGGTGCAAGAAAAATTTTAATACTACTAAGTTAACTCCAACAACCTCTTAATGAAGTTTAAAGTAGTAATTAGAGCCCTCAAAACCAGACAGTTCTATCACAAAGACAAGGAAATACAAAAATAAAGACAGAATATTGAAGCCAAACTGAGATACCCATTGTAAAGAAGCTTAACCACAAAAAAAAAAAAAAAAAAAAAA
>VWYO01021853.1:0-11780 GCA_013400275.1 Rhadina sibilatrix | reverse complement strand
AAAAAAGAAAAAAGAAAAGAAATTGCACTTGAGTATCTAGAATCAAAAAGGAAAAAGTACTACTGTATAGTAATAACTGTAAAGAAAGAAGTTACTATAGTATCCTATGAAGTCAGCTGAATACCCATTTTCAAAGAAATGACAGGTAAAACTTTCCTGTGACAACTGGTAACAGGTATCTTTAATCAGAAGTTACTGTGTCTATACTTACAAACTTCACATTTTCAAATCAAAGCAACTACATGGGCACCATCCAAGAATTTATGAACCACTGTGGAATGCAAAGCTTTTTAAAGGTATTTAAAAATTAAGACGCAGTACCCTTCAATTTAAAAAATTTAAGCTAACTTTAAAAATTAAGGTATACTGCAAGAAAATAAAAGCAGCACTCCCATTAATAATGCAGAGCAAAAAAGTAATAATATTACCACCAGAGCTGCACTAGTTTGATATCAATAATATTTTAAGAGTTTAAGAAAGAATCTGCATGCCAAAGTCAGAATTTCAAAAACAGAGGTAAATGTAACTTCTAGGCTTATCATATTACCCTGGGACAATTTATGTTTGGTTCATCTGTGATAAAACAATTAGCACTTTCCTTGCAACAAATATCATTTATTATAGAAACATTAAATTAGAAATCATAGACAGATGGATGCAGAGATGGATGAGACTGTAATTCAGTAAAACACTGGAAGTTTAGAGAAACAGAAATGTTTGCAAATATAAACACTGCATATGAACATCTAAACAAGAATATACTTTCCGACTGAAAAAAAATCAGCTGTCAGGGGAAAATAACAGGAGTCTAAAGAGGGGTTCAATGCCTAGGTCCAAGTATAGTCTAATGGTGATTTTTCTACTCAACATTAAATCTAGGACAAGGTACTCCAAGAACCTCCTCTCCTCACTGAAGATACTCAAGCACTTGCTGGACACAATCCTGTGCAATGTCATCTGGGGCAACCTTGCATGTGAGCAGAGAGGTTGGACCAGGTGACTCACTGTGGTCCCTTCCAACCTGATCCATTCTGTGATTCTGTGGAACAAACAAACAAACCAACCTGCACAAACCCAAAACTTCAATAGCTAACACCCATTTTAAGGTACTGGCAAGAGCTTGCTTGGAACATCTATCATCCAGATAATATAAATTGGGAGAAGCACTCATGAAGTCTATTACGTGAAGACAGTACATACACAGAGGCAACAAGAAGAGACTTCCAGGAGGCTAAGTTGAAAAGAGGCAGAGATCACTATACATCACACAAATACCAGGAGATCCCACCCTGGTTCAAAGAAAATGAACCACCAAAGAGAAAAGGTCGAAGACAAATAGCTCAATGAAGAAAAACTGATCTTGAGAGCCAGACTTCTAGCTTTTAAATTAAAATGTAAGAATGGCTTTCTTGTCAATATCTGAAGCAAAATATCCAAACAGAATATGGTACAACTTGATCAATATGCAGAGTTTAGTCCTTGCTCTCATATGGTATGTTCAAAAAGCAGACCATGAACTCCACAAAACATTCTTCTTCTAGAATCACCACAAACACTGGAAGTTCTTAGGCTGGTACTCTACAAGAAGAGAAGAACTGACAACCAGCCTAGATGTCAAAATTCCAAAATATTACTGATTTATGGTCATAATATTGACACAGCCATCTTCTACCAGCCAAGTTACTTTAAGATTTAGTAAAGCAGGAATTATTTGTTTCCTTCCTCCAACTGCTAGAAAAGAATGGGGGAAAAGAGGCAGGAATTATATTTTCCTTTACATTAACTATTTTTGAAACAGAGTAACAAAAAGCAGTCACAGAAACCTCAGATACCTTGCATTACATAATTTCAAATGATTAACAGCTGTAGTACTCACACAAGCAGAGGAAAAAAACATGCAAGAATGGCATGGAAGCCATGAGGGGAACGTTAAAGGAAGTGGAAGACAACTACAACAAATAGACATCAGGCACAAATCAAGTTTAACCTGTGTGTTTCCCCTTGGGAGGAAACAACACTTGGTATTATTTTAGCATACCATTTACTTGGCTAAAAGTGCCCTATTGAGTCTTACCATGAAACTTCGTTGGTTTTGTTTTGTGTGTTTGTGGTAAGAATCAAAATTAAATAAATGTCCCCCCAAGAAAAAAAAAACCACACACACACCAAAACTAAGAACACTAAAAAACCAAAATAAAATACTAAAAATAAGTAATTTTTTTTAAAAAAGAATACTAGTACGTTACCACAGAAGCAAAATGGCATGTAAAATTTCAAAATAGTCAATAAACACAAAGTTGCTTGTGTAACAAGTCAGAATTGACACAGCTAAATGAGATGCGAATCCATTCCCAACTTTGCATATAATGTTAAAAAATACAAAATTATATGATTTACATCCTACTGCAAATTATTCAATACAGAATTACTAAAGATCAAACAAAGCCAGTGGCATCGATTGAACTGTAAGATCTAAAAAGAAAGCATGGGTATTCAACTGCTAAGTTGGATGTTGTTCTGCACAACTGCGCATCCACTCCTAGTCAATATGAACTATAAACAGACATGTATATTTTAACTGCATATAGCAATCTTAGTACCAAAACCACATTCAGCTGGGTGTTTTACAAATAGAAGTTGTCTGCCCAGATGGCTTCTATCAGTTAAGCTTTTCTTCCCAGCTAAAACATTTTATTTTGCTTTTTGCAAAACTGTGACAGAAAAGCAGACTGAAATAACTGTGTCCCCAAAGACAGAGAACCCATAGCTGATCACAAAGCACAAATCAGATAAAGACATACTACAACCAAATGAAATACGTGTATCATAAGACCACAAGGACCAGCAGCAGTTTCACAATCTAGTCACCTACTGTCATATATGGATCTATCAGTAAGATCACCTTAAAAAAAGAAGCTGAATATTCTCTTAATATTTAAGTCTTAACTTAGCCTTGACACCTACCTCAACACTCAACCAACATGCACGTTCTCTGCCAATAATATATTGACTCCTGTAACTTTTTCTAATACAGTTATTCATCCCTTAAAGTTATTTAGCCCTATGGGGTTGAATGGCGTTGAATTTTCACAGAATGGCTGAGGTTGGAAGGGAACTCTGGAGGTCACCTGGTTGAATCTCCCGGCTGAAGAAGGGTCACCTAAAGCCAGTTTGCCAAGGAGTGCATCCAGAGGATCTCCCAGGACAAATGACTTGCAAAAGCCCAGAGCAAACCGTGCTGGCTCTTGACCACCGCAACAGTGAAAACATTCAGAACAAGCCTCTTGTGTTCCAGTTTGTGCACATTGCCTCTGGACCTATTACTGGGCACCAGAGTGGAGTCTGTATCTTCTCTGCATCCCACTTCCAGAAATTTACATATATTAGTACATTTTAATCCTGTTTTTTGTATAAACAGGAGCATATGTACAGCTGTGCCAACTTTCTTGATAATAAATTTCCAAACTCTGGTTTGTTTTCTGTTTTGAAGACAGAAATTTAGTTGTCCTTCAGTTGCAGCCCATTGCTCCCATTAGGACACAAGGAGATGGAATGAAGCTGCACCAGAGGAAGTTCAGATTGGATCTTAGAAAAGGTTCCCAACTGACAGGTGATCACTCACCCCAGGGAAGTGGCCATGGCACCAAATCTGTCAGAGTTCAAGAAGTGTCTGGACAACACTATTAATTATACTATTTAGTTTTAGGTAGTCCAGTGTGGAGCAGGGAGTTGGACTTAATGATCCTTATGAGTTCCTTCAAGCTTGGGAACTTCCATGATTTGATGTCACATTTGCTGCACAATGACAGACAAATTCATGGCATGCATCAGAATGTGGGCTGTGCTTCTGTCAGGCTCTGATCTGTGCTGATGTTCAGTAAGGACATGGACCTCACTTTACTAGACTGGATCACTGCCTTACAGTACCCTGTAACCCACTGCCCAAGAAGACCTCTCCTCCTACCCAGGAGAGCATTAACAAGAAATCAAATCAAAAACAATGATGAAAAATTGTATACACTCCCCACTGGACTGTGCTCCATAAATAGAAATCACTAAGACAAAAATAACACCTATAGGAAACTAATGCTTATTCATTTTAAAAGGACAAGGTTTTCAACTAAAAGGAGGAAGTTTTAAATTATTAATAAATAAATATAGCTGCTTGCACTATGACTGTAAGCATACAATCATGATACAACAGTTCAGAGAGTTTCTACCTATTACCTAATGTACAAGAACTATTCATGCATACACAAGAAATGTACACTGCTCTCTCCTTATTCCCCTGAAGTTAGAAGGTTAACATAGGCAAAGCAGACTAACAAACACATCTGGTAAATCCTGCTGACAGCTGAATCCATCACTAATCCACCTGTCTGCTAACAGCCAGATGTTGCTGTTTCTTTAACACAAAAAGCTGGATTTTAAAATCCACACCTCAGCCAGATTCTCAGTTCAAGAGCAGTCTGTCTTAATTAAGACAAAAAGCTCAGCTTACCACAGAAACAGCTGAAGTTTGGACTACTAACTCCACTAGAGAGACCAACAAGCTCTATCAGACAAAGTGACTAGAAAGTTTAGGGGTTACAGGAAAGGCATTCAACCAAGAAGTAAAAGGAATGAGAGAGGGAAGAAAAGGGGGGGAAATAGAAATAAAACACACAAAAAATTCCAAACAAACAAACAAACCCCACCACCATACACCACAGCTGACATGCCCTATCAGCCTTGAGATTCCTAAAATGCCCAATGTACAATAAGTATCTGAAGAGAGGGCGTCAAGAGGATGAAGCCAGGTTCTTCATCTTGGTGCCAAGCAATAGGACAAGAGGCAATGGGCAGAAACTGACACACAAAGTTCCATCTCAACAAGAGCAAGAAGTCCTTTTCCATAGGGATAAGGGAGCACTGAAACAGGCTGCCTAGAGAAGTTGTAAAGTCTCCCTCTCCAGAGACATTCAAAAGCCACCAGCACATAGTCCCAAATAATGTGCTCTCAGGGACACTGTTGGAGTCAGGGGGCTGGACTAGATGAGCTCCAGTGGTCCCTTCCAACCTTACCTATTCTATGATCTTGTAAAGCCTAACCTGTGTCGAAGAAGGTAAGAGAGGAAGTACATTGTACAATGAAGGATTGGAAGCCCAAGAGGTATGAGGACTAACTAGACAGAGAAGTCACTAAAGAAAGACCAGAGTAGAAAGATGAGTTGCAGCTGGCAGTAGGGGGATGCAGCCCCAGCAGATCTCAGTCCTTTCCAGAGCATATAATGTGCAAACACCATGTTACAGCGCCCTTCTACCAATAACAAATACTTGCAAGAATCCACTGAAAAGCTCTTGCCCTTGCCCCACATAAAGCTGCTAAAAGAAAAAAACTCATTGCTACTAATAGCATTCCATCAATTAGTCATATACAAAACTAAAGGTTACAACCTAAAGACTGACAGAAGCACATTCACACAGTGAATTTGTTTACTAAGTTTGATTAAAAAGGAACAATGAAAATGCAGTAGTTGTAAAACCACTTACTAAGAATTAAGAAACAGATTTAAAGTTTCTTGTACAATATTAAAAAGAACACACACAAAGGAGCTGATATACCTGATCCATCATTACTTTTTTTCCACACCACAGGATTTCTTTTTCATTCAAAGCCAAGAAGCTATTCAATTTTTCTCCTCATAATTTTACATGTCTCCCTTATTAGACTCTATTTAAGCCACACTGAAGAGACTTCATTTCTTACTGGGCTTTTGTAAGATTTCACAGCTGTACTAGGTTAGTGTGCCATAAAAATTAACTTGTTTTTGCAACACTTTCACTAATTTTTCATAAAAATAAGTATTTGTCTCATTGATAGATTATTAACGCAAGATATAGACTGAAATTTAAGAACTAGCAACCAATTTTGCCTATACAGTCAGGAATTTAGGAGAAGGAATTTAGGACACAACTTTTAAAGTATGCCAATTTATCCAGCGCTGCATGTAAAACTAAATCATCTGTTGAGCCAAGCAGCAGCAATCCGGGTCTAGAGCCTGTCTCCCAGGAAATCAATGCACTACTAATAAGCTCTTGTGGGAAGTTTGGTTTAAACAGACTTGCCTGGGATCACAAGAAACTGACAGAAGGAATGAATTCCAGTATCCCAAAGTGACATTCAATCATTCAAATTACTAGATATGCTTCTCCCTTCTCACAGTCCCCTGTCAATTCATTTTACATTTTCCAGCTTTTGGAAAATATGTGTGCCAACTTTGATATGCAGCTCTAGTTCCTAAAAACAGCGGGTTGAAAAAAACCCCAACACTAGCCTTTTAACTAAAGACTAGTATAACATATACTTAGAAGACAGAAATTAATTTAAACTGTTTACTTTTTTCAAAAAGAATTTCCAATTTTAATATTGTTTTAAAGCTTTTTTGTATGTAATACAGAAGATTCAGGGGGCAATAGTCCATTAAGAAACAGAAAGTTACTTTAAATGTGCCTTTATACACATATACAAAATGCAGTACGGACAACCTAATGGAGAACTTACTACAGGCAACGTTTGTAACCTTGAGGAAAACTTCCAAAATGTTTTGTGTTCTCAAAGTACAGATCAGCCAGTCATTAAAAAGAGTGCAGAATATTTCTTTCCAAAAACTGTACATGCAGCAAAATCTCTTTTCATAGTTCTAGGAAGCATTTCTGTAACTGAAGGAATTACAAACTGCATGATGCAAGTTGGGCAAATGGAAGATGAAATGCATCTCCTGTTTGTTGTCTCTGAAAAACTTCCTCACAACTCATTTGAAGAGTTTATCATTGGCTTACCTATTCTTTCTTCCACTTTGAAAACACAGGAAAGCAAAAGTTATAGCCTGATTCTAACCAGTTCATACTCAGAGGAAGAAAAACAAACATAAACTTTTATTTTGTACCATGAATTAAGTGAACTAAGCACTTTGGGCCGTCCACAGACATTGTTCCTCACTAAAGTTTTCACAAAGTGATGATAAAAAGCTACAGTTACTTCTATACACTTGGTTTCTGTGTTCAGGAACTACATATAATGCTTCATCCTGAACTGCCAAGTAACAAAATCAACAAAATTACCAGAGAAAATATCACACCTAATGGCAAGCTGCCCAGCATCTCTGTACATTTTCTGCAAGAAAAGTCTTTGAAATTTTACATAGGCAAATGCAGAAAAATTAAAAAAAAAAATCCTAAATATAATTACAAGTTTCCATGAAGTGTCTTCTGCTCAATTCTCCTAACTGACAACAATTCAATTCTTTTTTGTTAAGAACAAAAACCTAACATATGCGGTGACAAAGACTTCCTAGAAATCTGATTGTCATCACTGGAATGTAATGATCTAAGTAACAAAGCAGTACTAACAGAAGTGAACAGGCAAACTCAAGGTGGCCCAAAGATTACATACAGGAAGTTTTGATCAGAATTTTTTTCAGGACTTCCTCATGAGCAACATGTTTCTACTTACTGAGAGTAACTGCTAACTTGTTGATTGGTTGGGTTTTTTTTTTTTTTCCTTTTAGTAGTTTTTTATTTGTTCCCTTTCTTTCTAAGACTTTCAGAATGAAGGGGTTTGACAATGAAGTGAGCTACAATGTGGATATACTGGGATGTCTCAGAGAGAACCAAATGCTACTTTGGCAGAAGTCGTGAACAACCAGCTCCTCAAGAGTCACTTCCTAAGTTATCACATTTTAGCTGAACCAAATACTCTTTAAAAGAGCTACAGACTCCTGTCCCCAGCACAGGAAGGACATCATGCGGCAAGTCCAGAGGAAGGTCACAAAGTTGATAAGAGGTATGGAACACCTGCCCTATGAGGAAAGGCTGAGAGAATTGGGATTGTTCAGCCTGCAGAAGAGAAGACTTCAGGCTGACCTAACTGTGACCTTCCAGTACACGAAGGCAGCCTGCAAGAAAGATGGATGGACTTCTCACAAGAGCATGTAGTGACAGGACAAGAGCGATTGGCTTCAAACTGAGAGTAGGTTTAGATTAGATATTGGGGAAAAATTCTTTACTCTGAGGGTAGTCACACAGTGGAAAAGGCTGCCCATAGAGTTTGTTGATGCCCCATCCCTGGAAGTGTTTAAGGACAGGTTGGATGGGGCCCTGAGCAACCTGGTCTAGTGGAAGGTTCCCTGTCCATAGCAGGACAATTGGAACTATAAAATCTTTAAGGTCCCTTCCAACCCAGACCATTCTATGTTCTATGAAAATGTAGTTTAGGTGACTACCATGGAAGCAATTAAAACAATAACATTTTTGACTGCTAACTTCATGGTTTTTTTTTTTGTCCATTAAAAAGCATGAAAGTGAAGCATCTAATTTCAGCAGCAGAAACATTCACCAGGATTCCTAATTAGGTCAGAGAAAAAGTACACACAGTTAGTATTGTCTGGAATCGATCTTTAAAGAACAGGGTCTGAATTAGAAAATCCCAGATGGGGTCCTGATCCCTGGTTACGGTACTCCTGTATAAATGGTGACAGACACAAGATGATTAGTACAAACATCCCCATCTGTTCCCAATGAGGTATGGCACTTCTTTTATTATTATTTCTTGAAGCATATTAATACCAAAGTTGTTGTGAGCTGAAAAAACAGAATCGAAGATCAAGCAGTATTAAACAAGCAGAATGTTTTTCCAGTGCTTGGGATGGGATGCAAAAGAGTAAATCCAGAGATGGGGACAAAGTAATAGCAGTCTTAACCCTCAGCACCTACTTCAAGGACTTCTTCACACTTCAGAAAAGGCTGAAAAGCAGTATACACTGAGATAGACAGTAATAACCTTTAAGAAGAACAGAGACGTTAACATTTTGATTCTTAGAAAACTAAAATATTACTTGTATTTCATTCAATTCTTTCAAGTTGGATTTATTACAGCAAATATTTGCATAAACAGCTTTTTTTATTGTGGAATCCCTAACGGTACAAAGAGGTTTTGAAACAAACCACTAACTTCCCAAAATAACAAAGTTAATTTTCATTCATACACCTCACTTTATATATATTTTGATGTTATTTTTACTTGACAGAACTATATTAAGTTCTGTTCTTAGTAACAGAACCAAGCAGATAAAAAACACCTCCGCTTTTCTGTAAGGCTGCATTCAACTAAAGAGGCTACCAATGGAAAAGCAAAAGGTTTGTAATTTAAATACATGCACAGCCTTGACTTTTAGATAACTCATCTCTGAGGGGAAAAGAAAAAAAGTTTCTTTTTTTTTTTTTTTAAGCATATACTTTAAAATTCTTTAAAAGCCTTGATTCCTTCCAGGATCTGTCAGTGTTGTTCAGACAGTCCAGAGGGTCTACAAATCTGGAAAATTAACACACTTCACCACTAAGGACTATCACACTAAGTTTCCTCAGTTTTCCCTTCCCACCTAGTTTCAGAACTGACTGAAAGCCTCCAATGTTCTCTCAGTCTATCCAAAGATTACTTCAGGTTGCAGTACTGTCATTTTGTGCTAAGAGTAAAAACACCATTACTTTAGATATCTGTTAAAAGGAGAATGATACTGACAAGTGGTAAGATAATGTTCCACATATCAGAACTACTTTTTGATTCTAAAACGAAACTTCTCTGAAGGCAGCAGGAAAGACATACCTTCTTCTTTTTTGGCATAGTATCTGGGGCAAGCAATATAAAGGGTTAGGGATATTAGAGTGAAACTGATAGGGAAAAATAATGAGTTGCAATATCACTTGATAATGAGTTGAATCTTCCTTCCATCTCCAATTTTGCATGCTTTTACTGTTCAGCTTCACATTTTCTTATTTGCTGCTCCTTGCGCAACAAATAGTCTTTATCACCTCTCCCAATTCAGGTTTAAAGAAAACAAAAAAACACATTAACTCCAAACACCTTTAAATGAAAATCCTTTACTAAACAAGAAGACTCATACTCATATATACACATACATTGTCTTACTCCTCTGTATGACTATAAATAGTGTGACTGAAAAAAGAGAGGAAAAAGACATAACCTGAAAGCCTGGTAGAGAGCAACATATCCCAAAAGAAAGTGCATCTCTCTCAATCTACAGGAGGTAACAGAACCTCCTGTTCTACAGATAAAAACGGATAATGCCTGAGGTTATGCCCATATTTCATTACTGTGCTTTTTCAAATGCTAGCAATGACTGTTGGCTTTTATATGGTTAATTACAGCTTAATGACAACTTGGGTGACTTGCTCAATTTCAGTCCATAAGTAAGCATGTTAGATAAAGTCTAAACGCAATATTTAGAAGAGAAAAAAGAAATTCATTACAAGTGCTAAACATATGATTTTCCATTTTAATTTATTTAGTTGTTTCATCAAAAACTGAAATATACTTTATCCAATCTGTATACTAACTAGTAAAGAGAATACAAGAAACACATAGGCAAATACTCCAATATAGGATCTACAAAAAAAAACCCCAAACAAAACACCACACCACATCCAGACACATCATACCCCCCACCCCAAACTAAGTTCACCCTTGCTTCAGACATAGACACAAGATGTCATGCAAGTGCTGAAGTACTAAACTACTTGCTCTAGCAGTGCATCCTTTCAGACGCTGTGATGAACACGATACACACACCTCTGCTAAATCACCTTACCTGATGGCCTGTCACTGTTAATCTTCTTTCAGGTGGTCTGAGCATGGCATACATTCAGCCCTTTCACTTCTTTTTGAGGAGTAACTTTACACAGTATAATACCTAGCTCATCTATACTACATACAAAACATACCAGGCAAAATTTCTACCACCTGAACTCCACTAGTTTGGAAGGGGAAAACCTGAAAGAATGCACGTCGTCTTACTTCCTTCCCAAAACGTGATTTGACACTCGTTTTCAACTATAAAGCCACTCAAATTCTACGCACTCCTTCTACTCCATCCCCAGTGAAGAGAAATCAGTTACAGCCAAAGCACCTATCCGGCAAGCACAAAACAAAGACCAACACGAGAACGCTTCAGCAGTTGTGTTAAATGGGAAAACACAAAGCCTAACTAAATAATCACAGCTCTCAGAAAGCAACCGCGCAGCAAGCAAGCATAAAAGTCAGAATAAGGCTGGCAAGACAAAATCCAGCTCTGTAGGATCTGGTCTGCAGTTTAATTTTCCAGGACTGTTCACCGTCATTAACTGTTGATTTGTTTTGAAGAACAGATAGTGATTTATCTGCATCGGGATGAAGTTACGGACCTAAATTCCTGACCGGAGCCTCTCAACGTAAACAATACATAACCTATAAATTAACCATTCTCCATCTGGCAATTCAGATGTAAAATTCATAGTTTTCCATCTACCAGGCGGAGGCAACCGCCCCCCCCCACAGCTCCCCCCGTCCTCCCTTCTCGAGCGCTTTCTAACAGAGCCTGATGCAAAGTGGGAGGGAAAAAGAAAGAGGAGGAAAGGAAGGGGGGAAGGAAAAAGAAAAGCTAAGCTAGCATGAAAGAACTGGGCTCGCACACAAGTAGAGACCCAACAAACCGCGGTCCGCGGCAGCTCTTCCCGCTGAGGAGCACTAGGAAGTGCGGCGCGGAAAGACCGAGCCGGGCGGGGAGGGGACGGGGATGTCCCCGCGCTCAGCCCGGGCTCAGCCGCGCGGGGCGGCGGGAGCCCCGTGCTGCCCCGCCGAGCGGGGACCAGGCCGGCTTCCCGGGGCAGGCAGGGAGGGAGGGGACGCCCGGGGCAGGGAGGAAAGGGACCCCCGGGAAGCCGCGATCACTCACTCACTCACTCAC
>VWYO01021848.1:55347-105077 GCA_013400275.1 Rhadina sibilatrix | reverse complement strand
CTCTCTTGGTGTCCTGCTCTCTGCACTCTTTAAAAAAGTCCTGAAAATCAGGGTGAAAAGCTTTTAAAATTAGATTGGTTTGTTTGGAAGTGGGCTTTTTTGCCTTTTCAAGGTGACCAGTTATTCCAGTAACTTACTATACTGAGCTTCAAGGAAAAACCATTTCCTGAAATTCAGCAAAAGCAAAACATTCTTTAGAAGGTCACTCAAATCTTTAAACTGAGGTAAGCAAGGCAGACACACATAATCACAGAGTAATGCAAGTAATGCCCAGTTTAAATGGACCTTCTTCATTCAGTGCCTGTGTAATCAGCTTTTAGTGTCCTCATTACCAGAAGCAGAACAAGTTCAAATTGTAAGAAGTTCATGAAATGAGATTTCAAATGTTTTCCCAACACTTTTCCCAGGGTGTTCATACAGATCTGGGGGATTTTTTTATCAGATTAATTTTACTGAAACACGATGAGCAAAATGATTTTCATGGATTCACAGTAGGATTTATAAACTAAAGCAACCATCCTCTCTCTTCCCTGTCCCCTCTTGTCCATTTGCATTGCCCTCAGCAGGGTCCTCTCTGGCCATGTGCAGGCAGGGTCAGAGAGATGCCCTTGCTGACCATGGCCAAAACTGCCCCTGGATTGTGCTGCTTTTTTGGCTGATGTCAGTTCAGTACCAGGAAGTTTCTCATGCTATCCCAGATTCCAGCTGAGCAGGCTGGAAGAAACCTCTCAGAATCAATATCTGTTGTCAAAACTTTGTCCTGTACACTTGACTGTTATACCAGATATTTTCAGGGAGGAAGAAACTAGAAAGCATTAGGTTGATTATGGCTTCTAAATCCCTTTGAAAGGTGAATGTCAAAGGAAATTGTTTCTTCCCAAAAGCCTCCTCCAAAGCAGAGGGCCTGTCCCTCCTCTCTGTTTGGCAGCTCTTTCTTTGGCTGGCCATGCAATGGTTCAATATCCACTGCCCTTTCAGCCTTCTGTCTCTCAGGGCACCTCCAGAAGGGCAGTGCCAAAGCCTCTGGCTCTCTCTGGAGATCAAAGCTGATGGCAGCATTGCCATACATCAAAATCAGTTCCTCAAGGAATGAAAGGAATTCATCTCAGCACTGACAAGGTGACTTGCAGCAGGGACAGCAAACTGGGGCTACAGGAGGCAATGACCCTAACCCAAAAAGGACTACAGGAATGTTGTGAGTCCTCTACCCTAGAGCCTGTGCTAAGGAATGGACTCTGGGTAGACACACAGATTTTATTTTTACCCAATTAGAACACTCCTTCTTTGAGATATTTAGGTTTTATATTCATCTTTGCTTCTCTTTGTCCCCCAAACCCATCTCTGTATTGACAGTAATATCCAAAACAGATAGGAAGGACCCTTGTATCTTATTGTGCTAACATCTCCTTGGCTTCTAACTCCAATCAAAGAAATAAAGATATTTTTCAGGCATGACATCTGCCTGTCATTGCCCATTAGAAGTGGAGGTGCTGGGGAAGATGCACACGGGACTTGTGTTGTTATAATTGAGCCCTAAGGGCAAATGTCAGGAATGAGGACTAATTAAAAGTGGAAAAGACTTACAATGTTAATGTACAAAGGAGGTGCACTCCCACCAGCTCTCGTTTACAGCACCACACTGGCCATAATGCAGTTTGTAGTGGGTCCAATTTTCTTCTTCCTCCAGGCAAACATTTTTTTCAGCTCTCCCCTGAAGCTGTCATGGAGCCAGGCATAGAGGAAGGCATTGGTGCAAGCAGACATCATTGCAAACCAGTGGCACAGCAGCTGGATGAAGTTGAAGTACTGCTTGTCAATCAGGCTGATGTCGATGTCCTTGATCATGTTGAAGATGTGCAGGGGCAGCCAACAGACTCCAAAGGCTGCCACCACTAAGACCAGCAAGCGGAAAGTCTTTCTCCTCCTGGCACGGTCCCACTCAGCTTGGCCCTGGGTGACATTGCCTGGGACTACACGGTTCTTCAGCTTGACTGAGATCCTCAGGTAGGACAGGGAGATGACAGCCAGAGGCAATACATAGGTGATGATCAGGGTGCTGTAGGCGTAAGCCAAGCGATCTCTTTTCATGTGGAACCAAAACTCCTCGCAGATGGAGAAGTCCAGCTCCGGGAACTCTGCGTGATAGGTGTGGACCAAGGCTGGGGCAGCCAAAGTGCAGCTCAGCAGCCAAATAGCAGCCAGGATGTAAGCACAGATGGGGATGGTGAGCCTCCTGCGGAAGGGGTACACCGTGGCACAATACCTGTCCACTGCTATGACAGTCAGGGTGAAGACAGACACAAACACGGTGACAGGCTGCATCAGGAAAACAAAGTAGCACATGAAGCGCCCATAAACCCATCCCCGGGGCTCAAAGGCATAGGCCAGGGTCAGGGGCACACAGGTTGCACACATGAGCATGTCTGAGAAAGCCAGATTGCCTACCAGAAAGTTGGTGACATTGTGCATCTTTTTTGTCTTGCAGATGACATAAATGAGGAGGTAATTCCCAATGACACCAATGAACACCACCAGCGAGTAGCAGGGGATGATGAGTGGCTTGAAGGACTGAACAAACTGGAGCCCTGAGAATAAATTGCTGGTGTTGCTGTGGATGGCAGAGAGGAAGCTTTGGGAGGTTAAATTGTCCGAATTCATCATTTTCCTCCTTTTGTTGTCTGCCGTCAGCTGAGTGAAGTAGTTAGCACTGCGCTGCTCCCGCACTCAATCAGGGGGGATAATGAATGGATTACTGCCTGTCCAGAGGTTACCACATGGATTGTAAACAAGCAGCCGTAAATGCAGAGGGTGAACTTGCAATCCTCGAGAGGCAGCTTTCAGCAATTCCTAAGAAAAATCAAATACAACCAATTTCCATTTAAGTCCTCCTGTATTTACTATTAAATCTAGCTTTTGACAGCATGCCACTTAATAAACATTTAATGCAGTGAGTACTTACTGCTGTGGGGTTTTTAATCCCATATGATTTTCCTGTGGATGCCAAGAAGTGCCCTAGATGTCTGTCTTCTGCAAATCCAGGAGCGTGTGTGTGTGTGTGTGTGTGTGTGTCAGAGAGAGAGAGAGAGAGAGAGAGAGAGAATATATGAGTGAGAAAGAGGGCGATGCGCATTTACAAGCTAAGTGGAGATCACTGTTTTTAAACAGCCTTCACTACTAGGTTGTGACAGATTTGTGCATAAGCTTTTATCCCCATTGGCTGCCCTGGGTATTACGTTGCTCTTTGTGTGTTTTTTACTGATAGTAATTAGTTCTAGAACATCCTTTCAAAAATTCCCCTCTCCTTCCAGTGCATTTATAATTGCCCCTCACAGCTAAAAATCAATTTACTTTCATTAACATGAGCCTGCACAGCATCTAAGCCTAGATTCGCTTTGCCAGAGCCCCCAGAGTGTCCAAAAATACTACCTGTAATTTTGTTGCTATAATGTGACTGTAAAATAGAATTTTAATCACATGCTGAAGGCAAATAAATGTTTATGCCACTAGAGGGTCTCAGCTATGTACCTGTGAGTGAAGTTAGGATTAGAAATGTGCATTTAGCTTGTAGCACAAAGGATCTTATTTTACTTAAATTTATTTTCCATTGGTGCTACAATGTTTGCTCACCCACTATGTCTGTTTTGAGTAGGATTTACACATCTTTAAAACTAAACAAACACATGTGAGCATCTCAAAGGAAATATTATCATCCAAATAGGTTAGATGTAAGGGTTTACCTGCAGAGAACTTCAGCAAACTGCTAGTAATATTGCAGCTCCACAAAAATATTTAAGGTGTTTCTTCATTCCTGTATTAAAATTGTTAACCTTTTCTGTACCAGACAACAAGTGCTAAATGATCTGTAAAACAATCTATAGTTGTTTTGCTTGGTTCAGACATTAGAAAGCAAAAAAACTAGGATAAGTGCTTACAGAACATTTAATTAGACATCCCCACCCAGCTCTTGTCTATTGTTTTAATTCTCCCTTACCTCTTCTCCATTTCAATCCAGGACCAGGATCTCATCTAGTGAAAAACAGTGGAAAATCCACAGCAACCATTTGTACCAGCTAGAGAAACAAACAAACAAACAAACAACAATCTGTGGAGCAGCCTAACTTCTGAATGCTTCAGAGCAGAGAATATTGTTAGGTTCTGCAAGGCACTCAGGAGATTTAGACACAATTTTAAATCACAGTTTATGTCCTAGTCAGTCAGACTAAGGAAATATTAACCTATTATTTTCTAGGAGGCTATGGGCAGAACCATATCCTTTGGATTTGATACAATTTCATATGAATCAGAACTTTAAATAGACTTCATTTTTGTCCTACTCCGTTCCCTAATCCTAAAACAGAAGCTAATCTTGTGCAGCCCTTGTTCTGCCCAGAGACATTCTGCTTGTAAAGGATGGGAAATTCAAACATTGGAAGTTCTGGCTCTGTGCTGCTGCATCCAGGGTTAGATTCTGCCATGGACTGGAATGTGGCTGTAATTCCAGCCTGAGGGGAATGGAGCATGTAGCCCCAATTGCTCAGGAGTGCCATCCTTCACCTCATGGCTATAGTCACCTACTCATGACCCAGACTAGAAATGGGATGTTATAGCCCACTTCAGAGTCCAGTCTCACTTCTCTGAGCTGTATGGCACCTGGGGGAATACAGTGCCTGTTTATCTCTACATACCCAAATCCAGAATATGAGAAGGACCTGAGGGCAGAGGTTGCAAAGAGGAAGGGAAATAGGAAATTCCTACTGCTGTCACCAGCCAGTGCAACCACACTGCTTGGTGATAAGCAGCCTGCTGCAGAATTCCTAAAACCTGTAAATTCAATTGTTCCATTTAATGTGGGAGAAAGCCATGGCCTGGTTTAAAGTGGGACTGTAGTACATGGCCTCTCATAGAAGCCAAAACATAGGAAAATGAAGGGGGGCGTATGTAAAAGACCTTCATACTGCCCACATCCTACTGGAATGACAAGGCTTTTATGAGGAAAGGAGTCTCACAATAACCTCATTGCAAACAAAATAATTGAAAATTTCATTTTTAACTAAGTGAATTTTTTGTTTCATTCCCAAGAGCTGCAGAGTAGATCCCATAAATATCCTCACTGTATTTCTTATGAGAAAAAAGTTTTATTCTTTGCTGTGTGAGAAAATTCAAACACAGTGTCATCTCAAGAAGCCTTCAAGGTCACTTTAATGCTCAGGTCACAAAACTAAGCTCATATATTCTTTTATTTCAAGCTGTACCAGACAATCTTCCTGTATTTTCCCTTGCCTTTAAATTTATTTTCTTCACCTCTGAAACCAGTAACCTGTGCAGCTTCTGTTTGAAGGCTCCCACCTATTTCTCTTAGTGATTTTCTGTTTGTTTTGGCTTCAGGCAGAAAATGTCTTCAGTTCAGCTGTATGCCACAGCCAAGGTCTGGAAAGATAATATTTAATAGGGGCTTGAATAGAAAAATATTTGAGCAATTTATCCCAAGGAAATAATCTTTCTTCTTTCTAAAACTGCAAATATTAATTTTGTTTAGAATTTCCAAGGCTATTTGACAGAGTCCTTCCTGAATCGACCATAAGTCCTTTTCACATGCAGAATTTCCTCATTAAAAGAGAAAAGGTCACAGAAACTGCATTACTGTCATAGTAAAACTATTTTGACATTCCAAGTGTACAAAGGTGTCACACAGAGGAATGATCATGAGTGTCTGGTTGAAACCCTGGTCTTTCTTGAGCCAACAAGAATGTTGTACTTAGAGCCAGACCAACACTTCATGGAAATGTTTCACAGCTGAGCTTTCACAATCTCTTTTATGCTAACCTGTCCAACTCCCCACAGAAACTCTGAGTACAGACATTGGAATTTGCTTTTAGGCTTTACAGACCAAAACATTTTTTTCTGCCATTAAACTCTCACTGTTTCTGCTGTTAGTTTTCCATGTTCCTGTTTATTTCCTTTCTTTTTTTTTTTTTTTTCAATAAACCACAACTTTTTTTGCATCACAGAGCTACTTTAAAAATTCTGTCACATTCTTCCAGAAATGTTCTGTGCAAAACTGATCAGGTAGTTCTTCCAGAGCCTATAAATAAAATATAATTTGCATATTTTGAATGATGTCAGGCTGGGGGTTCCTTTACCAAATTCTTCTTTTGACCAGCCAGGGAACAAGATTTTATTTCACACAACAATTTCAAGTCAGAGCAACTTGTCCCTCCCCCATTTAAGCATATAAATGCATCCTGTCTGTCCTCACTGTGGACTGAGACATCACAGCCCCTAAATTCTAAGCATCATGTTTACAACTAAGGGTTTTTTGTTTGTTATTGGGGGGGAGGGGGGTTTGTTGGCTGTAGGGGGTTTGTTGTTTGTTGGTTGTCCCTGCTGCTTTCTCAAATTCAAGGCATCAAACTTTGATAAACACAGGATTTAGAGTAAAATAATTCACTCTAGATGAAAAAGAGCACATAGAGTGGAGGTCCTGTAGTCTGATAGCAGTTTTATAGTAGGCTTTAGACTAAATTTAAGGACAGAAGAAAGCACACAAAAGAGAAAAATAGACAGAAAAGGATACCAAAGGAAGATTTTGTGAAATTAAGTTTTCATCTGTGTTGTTAAAATGATTTTTTTTCTCAAGATAGAATATGTAGTCATTCTCAGTTTAGGTTTGTGCAACTTATCAGAAATCATCATCTATACCAGAGGAAATATCTTAAGAATTGTGAGGCAGGCAAAGAAGAAGAAACTGGACCAGAAGACAGCAACTATTCATGGCACTCAAGACCCTTGTTTAGGGTTGACCAGCCTTGGTAGCTCTTGCCATTTTAGCATGTTAGCACAAAAAGTAGGACTGCACCAAGTAAATTTGGTAGAAACACCAAGTTTGGGATCAGAGATGACGTGGCAGATGACTGCACAATTAAGCAGTGAAACTTGGAAAACCTGAGGGAGGATAGAAGGAAAACTTGTCATAAAAGACAAAATCAAGGCCACCGTAATAAGAATTGTCACTGTGGCTTAGGACAAAGCAACTTGTGTCATGGGTCTATAGAAAGAAGCAGGCAGTGCATTTGAAATGCAAACAATGGAAAATCCACTGCTCTGTGAGAGTTCTCAGGCTGATTTTGCCTCTACTTTCTTATAACCTCTGGACAATTTTCTTGCTATAAGTGTCTATTCACCAGAGCAGAATTGCACTGTGTTCTTTAAAAGCACTGGGGAGGATGGTAAACTCCAGGGCAGCAAAACATGTGTTTAGAGAAAGGAACAATGCTAATGAAAGAAAAAACTCACTTAGGGCAAATTTAGGATGGAAAGTAGAACATTTCTAGGTTGGAGGGCAACAAATTACCCCTTGTAATTGCTTGCCTTTTGAGTAACCAGTGGATTATGGGGGATAAAAACATCCATGTGGACTGATTTCTAGAGTGAGGCATAGGTTTCAGGAGGTTCCTTTCCATCCTTCATCAACACAGGCTTCAGACTACTCACTCCTACTTGAAAATAACTCCACTATCACCTTTTTTTCAGCAGCATTCCTATTGATAATAGGAAGATATAATCCAAGATATAGAATTAAAATTTGTATACCTGCACACCCACACATAGGCACAGCTCATGCTAAGTCTTAATGCGTTTCTAGTATTGTTTGTCATTTTTCAATGGGAAGATTGTTGCAGTAGTGCCTGTGAAGATCTACTAGAACAGCACATAAATATTTGCCAGACAAACTTTTTTTTTTTTCCTGTTGCTGGCCTTGGCACCTGCTCAGAGCAGCTGATTTACAAAGCAGGGAGAAAGGCAGGGTCAGCACAGTCACTCTGTAAAATCGTTTCAGCCGCAAGGCACTTCAGTCAGTACAATCACTGATTCTTCTTTTTGATCTGCCTTCCTGCAAAAATGCTGCTGAGACACTTGATACAAGCAGCCCCGATTCTCCCCTTAATATTTTCTTTCTCAGCCAAACCCACACAAGAATTAATGATCAAGAAAAAGCTGATTATTTTTTTAATGTTCAGTTTTAGTGTGCAGTTATGAGGGATTTTTTTTTCTCCGTGTGTGCTGTTTTTGGGGGAAGGGGTTGGTATTTTTTAAATTTCTAAGTAAGCACAGGAGACATGGATTGAATATTAGGATGATTAAAGAGGTATTTGTGTTTAATAAGTTGCTTGAGCATGCTAAAGGAGAATTTTACTGGAAAATAGGGTCTAGCTAACAAATCTGACCATCTCCAAGTTGATTGGACAGACAGCAATAGAATTTCAGATTTTTTTCTACAGATTCTTCTGTAAACCCATGACTGAAATGGACTCTTATCATGTCACAGTAAGAGACAGTTGCTGCCTTCATCATTCCCATGGACAGGACTAGGAAACAAACAAACAGGGAAATCCCTGGGGCAAAATCTTTAATATCAGAGGAATATCAGAGCCAGAAGTTTTCTTCTTCATCTATAACTGTAATTTTGGGCAATACTGCTGACACATGGTGGTAAAACGCACTTATTTGTTTTTATAGCTCAGTCAGAACTCACCTGGGAAAAGGCATCTGAATGTCTCTGATCTAAAGGTTGCTACAAGGAAGGATAAAAATGGAAAAGTATGCAGGCAGATTTGCATACCCATCAGATCCAACAATTCCTACCGCTCCAGAAAAACTGGCATTTCTCCTCTGCTCACGGGTCCTGAAGGGATGCAGAGTGCAATAAAAATATGTGCCCCGAGCCAGAGCAGACTGTGGGAATTGGCTGCCACAAACATCTGAAGACTGGGTGCTGAGCCCTGGAGAAATTCCATGTTCCAGCTGTTCCCTGGAGCCCTGAACAGTCGGGAGTCACCGCACACCCCAGGTCCTGCAGGCAGTTTAGCCTGGGGCAGCACAGGGCTGCCAGAAAAACCCAACAGCTGAGGCTTGAAGGGACAAAATGCTGCCCTGTCCATGCCACTGCTCGGTAGCACGGCAGAGAAACAGTGCACCTCTGCAGCACCATGGGTGTGAGCAGAGAGGGCTTTGGGCACCTTCCAAGAGGCTTCCCAGCACCTGCAGCACCAGGGACAGCGGGGATCTGCAGCACCAGGGACAGCGGGGATCTGCAGCACCAGGGACAGCGGGGATCTGCAGCACCAGGGACAGCGGGGATCTGCAGCACCAGGGACAGCGGGGATCGGCAGCACCAGGGACAGCGGGGATCGGCAGCATCAGGGACAGCGGGGATCTGCAGCACCAGGGACAGCGGGGATCTGCAGCACCAGGGACAGCGGCAGCTCCAGAACCACGGACAGCGATGCTTCGAGCGCCACGGACAGCTCCCGCCGGGAACCGCAGGGCCACAGCTTCACCCCACGGTGGGCTGGTGTCCCCCTCCCTCCGTGGGACAGGCAGGACAGCCCAGAGCACGGCTGAAAGGCAAAGGCAGGGTTCTCAGAGCCACCTCTGTACCTGGGGATTCTCCCACCAACCACAAAGTGTGCTTTTCCCACAGAAATCCTCTATGTGGGATCCAAGGGAAAATGTCAGACCAGGAGTTGTACTGAACTCTGCCCTCAGTGGGGATCTCTCCCCAAGAAATAAAGAAGGGGGAAAGCATTCCCTGCTTCCTGAATGTCGTGGTTTATCCACAGCAACTAAGCCCCATGCAGCCACTGGCTCACTTCCACCTGATGGGATAGTGGGAGAACCAGAAGAATAAAAGTCAGAAAACTCACGGGTCAAGACAATGACAGCTTAATAACTGAAATGAAAGCTGCATGCACAAACAAAGCAGAACACGGAATTCATTCACTGCTTGCCATGGGCAGGCAGGTGTTCAGTCATCCCTAGGAAATCTGGGCTCCATCACACTCAGTGGCCACTTGGGAAGAGCAATGCCATCACTTCAAACATCCCCCCTTCCTTCTTTCCCCAGCTTTACATGCTGAGTGTGACACAATGTAACAGGGAACACCCCTATGGACAGTTGGGGTCAGATGTTCCAGATGTGTCCCCCAACTCCTTGTGAACCCCCAGGCTCCTGACTGGCGGGGTGGGGTGAGGAGCAGAAAAGGCTTTGACTCTGTGCTGCTCAGCAGTAATAAAACCCTCTCATTTTGGCAGCACTTTTTTCAGCTCAAATCCAACACACAGCCCCTTATCAGCTACTGCAAAGAAAATCAACTCTCTCCCAGCAAAACCCAGCACACTGCACTATCCCAAAGTTCCCATTTACACCGGTGATGGGTAAAGGACAGAAGAGATCAACACCTACCTGATGTTCTTTACCAACCATGTTGCCATAAGCAAACTTGCTGATTTAATGGAACAATGAGTTCAATTAATATTTGTCAAACAGAAGGGAAAATAACCCAGAGGACCATCATTATTCCAGCTGCCCTTAGTTGTTTATAAATAGTAATGAAATCCAACTTCCATTTAATTAACTATCCCACTAACAACAATCTGCCCGGGAGCTTTGAAAGCTCTTAATACTAAAGGTTTGTCTGGAGGACTGTCATCTAGTTTGATTATAGTTTGCATAATAACATTATGTAGAGATAAGAACACTATTTAGAATTGAGTTGTTCTGCTCTCTCATGCAAATTCTTGTTTGAAGAAAAAAAAAAGTAAAAGGATAAGAGAGGCTGGAGTTTTATAACCTACATCATCAGAAAAATAAAACTTAACAGAATTTCTAATGAAGCCTTATGCATGTTTTCAGTACAGTTACATTAATAATAAGGACAGGACATTTTAAACTTTTTTTTTTTTTTTTTTTTTTTTTTTTTTTTTTTTTTTAATAGCATCTGCACAGTCAGGCTGGTTTATGATCATCTTCCCTCAAAATGTATAGATCTATATTTGCTCTCAGGACTATTCCCTCACTCTGTGTGTGTGAGTGTGTGTGCATTGATCCCTTCTACCTACACGTCAATACCTGGATTTATTCTCTTTCTTTGTCTGCATTTCTCTTCCACAGTAGAATTTGGTTTTTTATTTTGCTCTGCTCACAGTAGTCATTGAAGGTATCTACTGTCAGATGAGTAAAGTCAAAAAGGATAAATGTGGAAGAAATTAGAGGAACATAGAAGATGAATGATTACTTCATGATGATTCCTACTTCCGTGACTTGCCCCCACACACCACTCCTGCTGTTTGTTCTTTCATGTTATTCTGATATGTGTAGCTGGTTAAAAATGACAATACTACTGACTAAAGGTTCTCTTCCTGTGAAAATCAATGAGAATTTTGCTGCAGATTTCAACATTGCTCAGTTTTCCCCCTGCCCTTTTCTTTAACATATTTGTTTTAGAGTTTTTCTCTCCAGCTCTGTCAACTTCCCCCATCTTTTTGTCTACCACAAGAAGTTTGAAACCTCAAAGACCATCAGATTTCCTTTACTGTGACTCCTTCTGTCTCACCTCTGTCAGCCCCTCCTTTGGATACTCTTCCACTCTTTGATGAGTCTTACCAAGAAGGAATCCAGCCCCATCTGCAGAGTTCCTCATCTCATGTTTCTAAATCCTATTTTTCTCCATAGATACTCCCCCCATTACCATTGCTCTTAGATTAAGAGTTTAACCTCAGAGTAGCTTTCCTCTAATGTTTTTCTTAAAGATTTGTTTGGTTTATTTTGTGACAGCGTTTATGATGGGAGATCTGTTCTCATCCATGGGCTCTGTCAAGCACATGAGCAGCACTAAGAGTCATGGCTTAGCTCTAATTTTATGAACACTCTTGTTTCAATTGAATGCACCAGTTAAACTCCCATCAATTAGAAGTCTTCAATATGCAGTTGCTACTAAATATATCTATCCCATAAAGTATCCATTTTCCCACAGGTACTTTTATTCCAAGGATCAAATTTGTTTTACTTTGCAAGATTTCTGGATGTCTGTTATGCATGGTCAGTCACTTCAGGGCTGGATGTGACCACCCTCTGATGATGATGATGAATTATGCTGAAACCATACTCATCAAACAAAGCAGCTAAGAGCCTTAACCTGGAAAAAATTTTGCTTAAATCTTCTTGTTAAGCACTGTAATGTTAAAATAACTAATGGATGAGGGCTTGGCAGAAATCTGTGAGGTCCAGCATGCCCCAGGTGTTTACAGTTCTTACATCACTTTATATATATTTTGTTTCATCATGGCAGCAAAATAAATCTTTCCTATTAAGAAACATAAGTGTTGTTCCAGATATTTCATTCCCAGTAGTAGTGAATCATGAGAGCCATATCCTAATTAGAGTAATCTAAAAAAGCCCCATCAAAGTGAATCTATTTATTATTTATTGGACTCATGTATTATTTTAACCCTATTGCTCAAGAGGTTCCCCAGGTGTTCAGAGGGACTTTAAATTGAACAAGGCAAGGCCTGCCCAAACAGAGGACAACTTAATCACTGCAAATGTAACAAGCCCAGAAGCTCACAGCGTTTTAAACATGATAAAGAACAGGTCTTTCTGACACCAAGCAAAGATCACTGTCAACTCCACACCAGGGAGGTTGAGACTGAGGCTGAGTAATTTTTACCCTGGAGCAGGATAGATATTCCTGGTAGAACTGACAAGGGAATCCAGATCTGCTGATATCATATCATAGGTAGGCAAACTACCTTTCCCTACTACTAGGTGAGGTGTCATCACTCAAGAGGAACAAGAAAACAAGAATTTCTAATTAACCATTCTCCCTTATTCCTGCTTTTTTCTAACATTCTAAAGCCATATTTGAGCAGGCAGAATCAAAATACACAGCTCTAGGCAACAAATTACTCCAAAGCCTCTTCTAAAGATGCTCACAATATTGTACTTTCAAAAAGGCCAAAACTCTTTGCTCTATTAGTAATGGTTCCTATTTTTGTTCTAGTAGGAAAAAGAGCTTTTAAGCCTGGTTAGAGTTTTACTCAGCAGAAGTATTATATAATATTCTGTCTCATAGAAAATGGAGTAGGAAAAAAGCCCCACTGAATTCTTGTGTCTCAATTACTTTCTGAACACTGAAATACTATTCCCATTCTTTTGAAAGCTTGGAGAGAAGTAGTGGACCTCAAAAACAGTAAAGAAAGCATTGTTGATGAGGGGTGATTATATAAGATGTATATTTAAAAGCTCAGAAGGACTGAAGTACCTGTATTTATTTAAGTTTTTCTTTCTTTGTTGTTGTTCCCATTGAGTATTCTAATTGAAAAAGACATGAGAGCTTCTAGAATTTTCAGGAAAACATGCCATTAGATGGTAACTTTTTTCATCCTGTTGAACCCTGAAGAAACAGCAGCAGTTTGATTCCATGTTGGAGGAAGCTAAATACTTGGAGGAGCTGTGGGGTGACACTGCCATTGACACAGAGGTTTTTTGCAAGGCCATGGCCAACAGATCAGTGCTCACACCAGATGTTCCTAGTGTGCAGACCTCATTTTTTCAGGGTAGAGTTTCTAAAATCTCAACCTTTTTTTCTAATTTATAGTTAAAATAAAGAGCTTTGAAATTATTCCTAAACCACTTTTTCTCCAGTTCCCCTGAAGCATATCACCCCACAAAGCTCCAGTGAAGTCAACAGCTCAAAGGAATGCGTTTCAAATCTCTTCATTTGTATCCTTGAGAAAATGGGGCTGCCATGAGTCTGGAGTGTGAATACCTGGGGTGTATTCCTAAGTCAATAACTTTCTGCATCTCAGTCTCAGGCTCTTATTTTAATCTGAAAACTCCATCTTTGCCATCAGTGCAATAATAACCCCCCTGCATTCTGGCTTTAAATATTCAAGGCTGTAATTCCCCTTCACATGACCTCTGAACCAAACCTGCATAGCCCTGGGTTCACACCTCGCCTCATGACAAAGTTTTAACAAACTGCAATGAAACCTCAATAGCTGAAAGCAAGACAAAGGCATCTTTTAATCGTCAAATTAGCTGGAGGGAAGAGCTGGAACTGCTTTCAGTCAGGAAAGAAGGGGAAATCATTAAAGGAAATCATCCCCTTTTCTTTCTCCAAGTAATTAGAAGAACCATCTGTATGTTCATTTCACTACAGTGAAGGGTGTGGATTAGCATTTCAGAGAGATTTGAGTTCAACCAGCAATACTTTGATGTGTTAACGTGAATGATAAAATTTCTAAGGCTTTCAATTTTATACAAGTTAAAAAGGGTACACATGTCAGTTTCCAGTCACTCTCCTTAAATGTCTATTCAGCAGAGCCAAATTTACATTCAGAGAACTTTCCTTTTATCTCTAAAAGCATATTTAAAAAATAATATGTTCCCATTAAAAGGAATGTATTGTTTACAGAATGCCCAGCTATAACCCTGTGGATCTGTAGACTATGCAGCACGCACTGCCAGAATGAAATGAAAATTGTACAAAAAGAGAATCCAGATGTAAATAAGCCAAATAAACCTTTTTGCTATGACTGCTTTTACTCAGTGGGAAACATAACCTTTCAAATATTTCTTTGGTGATTTACTAAGGTATAGCAAAATTTCAGGCACAGAGTCACAAATAACTAAAGCACACTGAAAAGTGAAAATGAAGTACTACAGACCTAGCTTCACATATATAAAACAACAGTCTCTAGCGTGGGACCAGCTCTGGTTAATCTGGAGACAAATCTTTCCCATTATTAGTTCTCCAAGTACTATAGAAGTCTGCACTTGACCCGAGGCAGAATGGAAATTATAAGATAATATAACAGACCCTACAGACCTCATAGATGAAAGGCCATGGGATGTCTAAATCATTCAGTCAAGACCTCTCCATGACTGAAATTAAGTCCTATGGATAAGTGAAACTGAATTCAGTTATCCCAAGATCCTTTGTCACCATCCAGTTCTCTTACTCTACTTGTTCAGACCATGACACAATTCTATTTATTTACCAAGAAATGGTGAACTCCATCTCCAGCAAGATTAGAATTACCCTCCACGAGCCCAAGTCTTTCCTCATCATCCATCATTATCACTAACCAGTTAACTGAAAGGAAAAATGCACACCTGAGGAAAAAGAGCTTTGAGACTTGGCCACATCTTTGAATTTCCCAGCCACATCAAGAAAATAGCATCTTTTCCCTTGAAACGAAATGAAATTTCCAAGTAAAACCACAATACTCTAGATCAGGGCATTGCAAAATATTATCAGCTCTCACCATTTCTTACAGAAATAATTAGGGAGGGGTCTCAACCCCCCATTACGAATCTCTGCAATACCTTTGCTTCATAAATGAAAACAGAATATGGAGGATGTTTGTCCAAATGGCAGCAGTTCAAAACATGAAGAAGGGCAAGGGAAGAAAGAAGTAATTTATTTTGCTGCATTAATTTTGTAGAAGAGCTGATGTCTTGGTGCCATTTTACCACCATATTGAGGAGTCTTGTTCTTGAGTTCTACAGTCCAAGGATTTTACCAAGACAATATTAAAATGAGGTGGCCATTGATTAATTAAATTTCAATTAAATGGTACATTGTGGCATATCAACCTGATTGAATTTGAACACGCACACATACCCAAAAAGAAATTATAATCTGTAATGCCTCTCAGCGTTCATGAGTCATAATAATACAGTTTTCTGCTAAAATAGATGTCAACTAATATACTATGATATTCTGTGGTGGATATTCACAAGGATTGAATTTATTCTAGTGAGATATATCTCTTGTGTTGAGGGTGACACTGAGAGAAGGTAGTTAAAAAGTAGCAAAATTCATCTGTTGAAGGTTTTGGAACCCAAATTTATATGTCCCATATCAAATGAGTTTCTGTTGGTTCTGGGGGTTTTTGTTATTCTGTTAAAAGTAATTTCTTTAAAATACAATTTGTTTCAGGATTATTTTCTCTGATTAACATGCTTGATTCGATTACTCAGACTCTCTTTAACTCACTTTTTACTGTACAGCATGTAACTTCATCCTCAAAAGGGCCGAGAAGGTCAAATCTGAATGAGCAGAGTACAACAATTTAGTATAGCCACAGTGCCTGCTCACACAAAACACCCCATTACCAGTTTCCCTTCTGTCCCATTTCTCTCTGAGGTTAATGCTGCTTGACCAGGATGTATCACTGTAGACAATGCCCCATTATCAGCAAAGATAGACTATAATTCATAATAAAGCAATTTCTGACCCACTTGAAACTCTTTTTGCACTTAGTTATTCTTTCCTTGTTTTTTCCACGTTCAGCTTGAGTTGCCTCTATCTGGTCTAGCAGCTTGGTTGCTGTACACAGACTTATTTCACTGAAATTACACAGTGCTCAAAGGCTACCAAAGTGCTGCAGAACCAGTGAGGAAGAGGCACGAGATCACAGGAGCAGCAACCAGCTGAAAAATCCATGCTTCATGTCAATGGGGCTTGGAGGAGACACTCACAAGCCTTTGCTGATTTGTTAAACGTGGAAGGGGAACAAAGCTCTGAGAGCCTGAAGTGCAAAGGCTGGGATGGCTGCACATCCTTGCCATGGGAAAAGGCACATCTAGGCTGAGTGAGAGATTTGCATGTACCAGGTTATCAAGTGTCAAACACCTCTGTCCATGAAAAGAAGAGAGAGGTCCAGAAGGGTCTGCAGAGAATGTTTGGTACAAAGGAGAGGGCAGAAGAAGGCGTGTAGGTTCCCTTACTTTTCACTACACCAGATGATAGAGTCTTCCAAGCCATCTAACAGGGCCACAGCCTTGCTGTTTATAGGCACCATCACCCCTGAGAGCACAGCTGGAAACAGCCTGAATCAGCTGCTGCCACAAAGGGCTGCAGCTCAGTGGCTCCCAGAGTCTGAATGTGTGGTAATTATCCAGCTGGGGAGTCTAAAATTGCTCAGCTGGAAGCACAAGACATTAACTCCAGCCAAAGAAAGAGTTATCCTGCTGTAAGGCTCGTGAGGGGAGGCTCAAGCTGCTTGTAGGGTATTTTTGACACCAGCCAGGCACAATCTGCACTGTCCCCACACATGATGAGGTGTTTGGGGTTCTTCCTTTTTAGTGATCTTCTGTCACTTAAACAACCTAGGGCCCTCATTATCCCAGACATCTACTAAGTTGTTCCATAAAAACCAGAATTGCCAAATCCTGGTCACATAGATACCTTAGATTTCTCACACCACAGCAGTTGTCTCAGAACTCATTTCCTTTATGACCTTCTCACCACATTGTTCTCTGCTCCCCATTAAAACCACCAACTGGCGAGGGCTAGCTGGCACTGGGAATCTCTCACAGTAAAGTTAACATTAGTGATGGAGATGGAAAGACACTGAATAACGAACTCTGTTGTGGAACTCATTTGTTAACCAGATGTCTGCCAGGTTTTCTAATCCCAAAGTAACATAAACTGTCATAGGAACTCCCTGCAACTCCAACACAAAAACAGATGCTGAATTTTACAAGCCAATGAAAGTTTGGTGTTGAAAACTTGATATTTGTGCCTAAAATTATGATGCCTAATTATTTTGTACCGATATTATCTATGTATACACAGTTACTACACATACAGAGTTATAATATCCACACTTTGAAAAGAGGGAAAAAATGCAAGTGGCTAAAAAGTAAGTGAAATATATAATTTTGGTGGCAAAGAGGCATAGTGATGACTCAAAAAAGGCCTATGAGAAGGAACATGAAAAATAATGCAGTTAATGGAATATAAAAATTATTATTCATATGCCATATATAAAGCATGACTCACACATGCTTTCAATACTTTCATAATTTGAGGTCATGTCTCATTAGGAATATGATTCAGGTATATAAATGAGGCCTTAAAGATTTTAATTTGGGAGGAGAGAAATAGTCCCATAACAGCAGGTTGAAGAGGCAAATTGTGACCATCAAATGAGGTATGGCAAGATAATAACAAGCCAACACTGACCAAACCTTCCTGTTCTTTCCCCTTTAATAACACTGTGATTTTTGGAGTTACAAGCTAAGTTCCTCATTAAATTAATTTAAATTTTGTAATAGAAGAACTGCAGCACTAGGTTAATGTATCTATTCCAGCAGCCTATCTCTGGCAGTGATTTTTGGGAGAAGGAAAAGGGGAAGAGAAACATGTATGTTGATGCCTTCCCTGTGAAAACCTTCCTGGAATGTTGATTGCCTCTAAGGCAATGGTTTAATCCAGAGAGATTTGTTCCATGGGGTTTTCTCCCACAGATTTCTCTGTGTTTTATTCATCCATATCCAAAACAAATTACCAAAAACGTGCCACGTTTTCACTTTGCAGCTTTGGGGTTTAAGCTGACCACCTGATTGATAACTTTATGGTTTGCTTCCCAGTTTCTGCTTCCTCAAGTTCTGCCACACAGTTTGCTTGCCACACTGAACCCATAAAGTTATCCACTAGGCAATGGGCTTAAAACCAAAGCCATGAAATTAAAACATGGCAATTTTTTTTTTGGCAGGCATCCTGTCTGAATTGCTGCCTTCTTTCACCTACAGAAAAAGCCAGAAAAAACTCAATTATTCTTGAGTACTGAAAATGGAACTTGAACTTCCAAACAGGAGACTACAGACCTACCTACCAGTCATTTCTGCAGAATTAGAATAAAACACTGTTTTGATGTTGAAAATTGATCAGCATAACAGATATTATATTAAATACAGATATCTAGTAGTTAATTTTTAATAAGGTTTTGTTCTCCATCCCTTCCTCAGAAATTTTCTCCTGCCTTCATTAGTTAATTCATTCTGCCTGAAGCAGAAAGCTTGTGATGCTTAAGAAAAAGAAAAAAAAAAAAAAACAAAACAGAAAAACAGTAGCTCAAGAGACCCTCCAAAGCTTTGATCACTTGTTCACTGTTCACTCCTGCTAACCTACAAATCTTGTTTTTTTTTTCACTTTGAAAATTCTTGCTATAAATTCCTGTAGGACACTCAGGCTCTGCTGCTGGGGTTCCTTCAGGTGAACTTCTCGCAAACATTTTCAATCTCAGGTTGCTGCAGAGAGTTCTCCAAAGCAGCTGAATGCCACAGAATGAACAGATTAACCAGAGAGGCAGAGATTCTCCAAATCATTAAGATACCAAAGATGTGGATAAGCTCAGCATTTTTGACTTGCAGTTTCACTCCCTCTGCAAAAACCAGTAGAAGGCAGCCCTGCAACCACGTTGAGCTGGACAGTTATTCACCAATGTTAGCACTGCAATAAATTACCATGAGTCTCATCCAAAATCAATGACAGTGTCCATTTCTTCACAAAATGATCACTTCTCATTTGTCCTCCAGTAACTCTATTAAGTCATGGTTTAATAATTAAGAGTATCTTGCATCTATTATTCATCTGAAAAAGATCAGATGCTAATTCTCAGATGAAAAGAAACTTAATATTTTTGAAAACTCCAGGCATATGATCTGGAAGCAATATTGATTTAGTTAGCCTAATAGCAATAAATACTACTGGGGAAACACAAAAGAAGTGTAAAAAATGTCTTCCTTCTCCAAGTAATAAACTGCATCATTGATCTTTTTGTTCAAGAACTCTCTCCATGAGATTCGCACATTTCCCAGCAGAACCACTGCTTTCAAATTAGGCCATTTATTGGAATTCAAACTAATTTGTAATTTAAAACTATTCATAACAGCATTAGGATTATTTTATTTACTGGATGACTGGAAAGTTAATATTGCAACCATGAGCTTCTCAGACTGTTACCAGAATAATAATCCCACTGTAAAAGCCTGGATATAACTGTCTTAAAATCTGTGTTAGTAAAATTCACAACCCTAGACAGAGGTAGATTCTCCAACATCACTGTTAGAGAGGATTTATTTTTGATATCAGTCCATTAAAACATCAGATTGAGGCCAGTTGAGGAGAGCAGCATTAAGAGTCAGAAAATCCTGTGTTGTTCTTGTACCTTTGCTTGAACCTCAAGAGGGAAAGCTGTCTTTTAAGGTCTTTTAAACATGCAGAGTGTTTCAGGCACTCACCCCTGCAGCCATTAATCACAGAATATTTTATTCTGAAGTACTAAAAGAACAAGGATTTATTAGTGCTTTATTCTGAGGATGTACAGGAGTGATTTTGCTTGGAAAGCTGGCACTCCAGATCCTCTCATGAACCTACCCAAACAGTATGTGACCTTTCAAAAATGTGTGCTTTGCTAAAGGCTACATATTCCAACCTTCCCAGACCTGTCAGTGGAGAGGAATTTGACTGACTCAGCACCTGAAATCTGAATAGTTGAAAATCACCTGCCTTTCTTACTTTCAATCCCCTTGCCAGCTCATGGTGACTGCATGGCAAGTGTATAGTTGATAGAATAGTGGAATAATAGTTTACGCTGAAAGGGACTTAAAGATCACCTCCTTGCAACCCCCTGCCATGGGCAGGAACCAGGAACACTTTCCTGACCAGGCTGATCAGGGCCCCATCCAACTTGGTGTAAAACATTCCCATCCTTCAAAGCCTCTCATCTCCGGTCCTGTGCTCAACTCTGTTAGAAGCAGGGGAGACGTTTTTTCCTTTTGATATTATGATCGTGTCCAGATCCAAATTTCCAAAAGCCTGTGCTGAGCTAGCCATCCAACCAGTTGTAATGTCACAGCTGCCATTAGGGCTCAAAAGTTGTTTTCCTTGGAAATGCAGAACTCCTCTAAATAGCAGATCCAGCTGATGTAACTCCCAGTTCCAGCAGTATTCCTGCCCCTCGGGTCACCTGCTGGAAGTGTTTGGGCAGCTGCCCAGTGAACTGGGTTGGGCAACTGGTCTCATTTAAAAATAACAGTGTGAAAAACAGAATTATTAATAAGTAGGGTTGATTCACAGGCTGTTCTCAAACATCTCTGACTCACTACAGAGTCCCAGGGGCTGGAGGTGGACGGCCCGTGACCCTGACACCATCCCTTGTGCCTTTCTGATAGTGGCAGAAAACATGTGGGTGTTTGTGAAGCCACAAAAAAAATCCCAGGATGCCCACAGCTCTGCTAAAGGTCTCCAGACTGAAATTCAGAAGATTCTATTAACAGCTCACTGGTTCCCAGGAAGAGCTTATTTAACCACACTATTTGTCCTCCCTGCCCACATTTCAGCGCTCACATAGTTATCTTTTCCCTGCACGTATTCTCTTGCTACCCAATGGGTCCAGCTAATTTTTGCAACATCCCACATGCACACGTATTTTTCAGTAAGTGGCAGCCAGATCCACATGACTCATCCTCAGAAATTATCTTTCTCTACAGAGCTCCAATGGGTACAAAATTCCAGCCATCTCCTAACAACCGGCCCCGTTGTTGAGTCCCTCTGGTAAGTGGTTGCTTCAGTCATACACGTGGCAATTAGTGGGGATGGAGAAAGAGCCTTTTATGCACAATTCCCAGCTGTGAGCAGAGTGAATTCTGGCTCTTGGCTCAGCTTATTGACACTCTGCTTCTTTCCCCCCTCCACACATGGGAATGGAGAAGAAGATGAGGTCTGTGCTAAAAATTCAGCACGGGCTCAATGCTGTTCTCAGCAGAGATTCAGTGAGGCCACGGCAATATTCATCTGCTTCCATGTGACTAAATCACAGTACAGGTAAATAAATATGATCTTACAAGCTTCCCAGAGGAAGCAGTCTGCAAAATAGAGGCAATACAGAACTACTACGTTTGCAGGGAGTAAAGTTCTGCCTGTTTATGAGACAACTAAGAAATGAGAAAACCTTTTTTGTGTGTGCACGACACACAATAATTCCTAATTCTTCTTTCTTCCCCTCTCTTCCCAGCTCATCACACCCAAAATTAAGGAAGGTTTTTCAGTTATAAGACCCTGTTATAAGGAATGTTTTTCAGACCCTTTTGTCAGACAACAAATATTTCTTTTTTCTCCAAGGCATTGTCTACACCAATGGCTGTGCAGGACAGCAAGAACTGGATGCAATTGCAGAGGGAATAATTAAGCATGCAGAGTTGTCATCCTCCCACTGGTGGTGGTCAAACTGAGCCATGCTGGGCTCAGCACCAACCAGACTCTGCACCCACCTTTGATCATGCAAAGGTGCCTCCACAAAGGTTGATGGGACCACCCACAATTTGCAGAGAATCAGCACAGAGCAGGCACCAAAGGTCACACAGCAGTGTCCCATTGAAAATGTCTTGCCCCATAGGGTAGGAATCAGATTTACCAATATACTGCCTTGAACAATCAATAGAAATCCTTTGAATGGTTTGATCTGAAGCTCAATGCTTGCACTGGATGATTTATTTTTTTTAATACTTTACACATTAGCCTGTCATCACTATTTCTTTTCAGCCCTGGCTGCCCTGTATAACAGTCAGCTTTAATGGGTACAATCAGGTATAAAAAGGATGTTCATTTCCACAAAAAATATGACTAAGTATTTAAAGTGTCCTTGAGTAAAATTAATAAAAACAGAGAAGTAAATAAAAAGAGGGAGTGAATTACACTGAAAGCCATTTGCACTTTAAAAATATAATCCTATTGACGTCCATAGAAATTAAATCAAATGGAGAACACTGAAATGAAAATTACCCTTTCATCTACACAAATTATTGGAAAGTAGTTAGAGAAGGTGATTGTTATGCAAATGTAGATCCAATGCAATCACAAGGCCTGGGAGTATTTTCCAAGAAGGCCTGTTAACTCTTTCTAACACATTATATCTACTTTGTCCAGAAGCCCTTGAGTCTGGCTTTTCTAATCATCTCCATGTGCTTTGTCTTGAATGGAAACATTTACAGTTATGAGCATTCACACACAAATACATTTGATGTTTTTCATGAGTCACAAACGTGTTTGATGAAGAAATGGGTGTTAATGTGTATAAGCTTTTGTAAAGCACTTATGTATTGGCATATGGCACGTGGATTAAAAACCAGAATATACACAAAAACAATATATTATAGAAAGTGAGCTCAAATGCAGATGACATACACTTTAGAGAGTAAGAGGTTGTCACACCATCTCTGAGGAGAAGTTTGTTCATTTGTTTTATGAAATGTGCAGGAGCACAAGGGATGGGTTTGCACCAACAGAGCAGCAGCAGAGAATGAAGCAATGACCTGTATCCCAGAGAGACAGAAAAGCTGATACCCCTGCACGTGTGCCAGGCTTCCTGCAGCCCTGGCTGAGAGCATGGGGGCAGAAAAGGCCACAGATCCCAAATTACCACTTCTCAAACACAAAACTGTCTTGTGGACCAGCTTTAACTTTGTGGTATGAATAAGTAGCCCTTGGAGGAAGCTGAGAGAGAGAATTGCATCACAGCCACCAAGCAAGGCTGTCTGCATGCACAGCTACCACAGAGCAGCCAGAGAAGGCTCTGGTGGCTTCCAGTTGCTGGAGGTCCAACATGAGCCTCTGGTGTCAAAGCAGAGGGATATCATGCCGAGGGAGAGGAATGTTTGGTGGCAAATGATCCAGCCTCAGAGCCACAGCTCAGCTTAGTGGCAGCTCCCAGGGGTCTTGTTGATGGATCAGTTGCAGTCCTTGACACCAATGTTTTCCCATTGCCCTCACCTTCTGTGTGGCCCCACTGCTCAGACATAAACCATCCCATTTCTTGAGGTGTACAGTCAGCTCCCAAGGTGGCCTAGCCTTCCCAGGGTGCCCATCTCCCTCAAATAACCAGGAAAAAAACCCTGTTGCACCAGGCTGCTGGCTGTGCCTGTCCCCCTCCTGCCATTTACAGCACCATGGCTGGGTGCTGGGTATTTGCAGGGCTATTTGCCCTCTCTCAGTTTCTCCATACCCTCCAAAAAGTGCCAGAAAACCAAATACTCTTCAGCTGCTTATCCTAGAATTCACTGTTATCAGGAAAGACTCAAAGGACCTCAGTATGAGTGCATGCAAGAGGAGGTTAAAAGGTGAAGATGTTCTCATTCATGCAGACATGATGAGAACATTTGGTAATGGAGGGACTATTAATCAGCAAAAACCATAATGAGAGCTGGAGGCCAAAGCTGGAGCTGGATAAATTAAAGCTAAAAATAAGGCACAAAACATCAGCTATGAAGTTAATTGGGCCCTGGATAAATTTTCTGAGAATATAGGGGTTTTTTTGTTGCTCAAAGTCTTCCTAAAGGTTATAAGATTTAAGGCCTGGTTGACTTTCTAGAAGAAATTCTGCTCCTCACTAAGGGTTTACAGGCTTTAAGTTCTGATTGAGGCTGCTTGTGCCATATACAGCATCCAATTAGCCAGAGAAATTCCCCTTTCCTGAGGAAGATACACTCCTGTGGAAGTGAGGGGAGTATAAACTCGTGGATGCACGAAGGGTTAAACCCTGCACCTCTGTCTGATGCACATGCCCTGCATCCTCACCTGGGATTTGATTGTGCATCTTGCTAAAGAATTTTCACTTCTATTTAAAGCCGTGGGTAGAGATGCTCATGAGCCACATGCTACATCCCTGGCTTACAAGCACACGAATTTCAGGTTGAGCCTGGAGTAAATGGATCTGTGATGACAAAGGCTCAGGAGTGAGATTAATTTAAACTACAGGGGCAGCAGCTGAGCATTTCCTAAACAAAAGACTGCTGGAACAAATATTGACACGTTTAAAAGGCGGACAGAAAGAATTGAAGAGCACTGAGTGTGTTCATTGTACTTGCTAAAAGCATGCCTCACTCCTCATGCTATTTTAATCAGGCAGCAGCACAGAGAATTAAGACACATTTCTCCCACCAGACTGTCTCTTCTCCGTGTGCCTCTGCTTCTGCTCCATCTGTAACTTTTCCCAGCATAAAGGGAAATTGCCACACAGCAGAGGAATTACGCAGATTTTATTTTAAGGTGAAGGAAGGCAAGAATTCCAGCTCCATATGAGCTAAACAAGGGGCCTGCTCCCACACTGAGGGATAATCATGGAAATGCTCCTGCTGGTGACAGCACACTGTGTGCCTGACCTATACTTCAGTACAATTTTTTGTTACCAATGCAACGCACCTGAAACAGCAATGAAAATTACACAAATTTGGTTTAGCCCTCCAGCTTGGTTTTTGTTTTGTTTTGGCTGCAGTTGTTAAAAAAACACGTGATTTTTCCCTACTTGTTGAATTTATTTGTTGAATGTAATCCCAGAGGGGAGTTAGAGCTGTGTGAAAGCCTTAAATGGATCCATAGTTAGGAAAAAAANAAAACCTAAAATGGAACCAAAGTTAGGGAAAAAAAAAAAAAAAAAAAAAAAAAAAAGGCTCTGTAACATAAAACATGTGCAACGTTTTTATTAGTATTACAAAATCAATCTCTATCATATACCCACTCAAATCTCAGCACCTGAATCTTCCCAAAGGGGTCCATGGCATAGGAGAGTACCCATTTCCAAAGCATGCTTTTGGTAGGGGAAGGAGCAGCACTGAAACCCCTTGAGCTCACAAAGATGGGTCTCTCTAGTGCCTGCTCAAATCTCCCCCCTCCTGTCCTGAAGCCACAGCCCTTCACATTTTTGCTTTCCCAGTCTTGGCAGCTGCCTCTTTGCAGTTGATGTAAGTGGTGTTGCAGCTCAATGCACTGCCAGGCAGGATGGCTCTTCCTGCTCACTCCATAAATACTCAGTTCTGAGGTAGGAAATAAAAAAAAATCTCCTAAAATCTCGGCCTAGGATGAACTTATAAGAAGGAAAAAAAGAAAAAAAAAAAAAAAGTGGGGGTGGGTACTGATTGGAGTAAAACAGAAAAGAATCTACAAAAATTTCAACCTGGGATGTGCTTTACCCATCTGGGACAGCTTCAGCTTTTCATCCAACATCAAAATATAACACGTCAGTATGAAAAGCCAAGCTTGCTTTTTGAGGAAAAAAACACAGCAACATGAAAATTAACTACGTGGACAACTTTGGAGTGAAGCTTTTTCAAAATGCTGAGGAAAAGGCAGGTTTTTAACATTCCTTCTCCTGTGGCAGGATCTGTTCCTTAAGTTCAATTGAAATTCACAAGTAATTTCTCTCCTCCCCGTGTTCTCAAGAAACCCTTCAGCCTTGTGAATCTGCTGCTCACAAAACAGACTGGAAAGGCTTAAAGTGCATAGGAGTTGCTACTGTTCAGAGCTGAAATAATACAAAGAGGAAGAAGTTACAAAAAAGAAGGGAAATTGCTTTTCCCGTGGTCAGGTAATCATAAGAAAAGAGGCAGTGTTTTTTAACTTAAAGAGGAGAGATTTCGAGCAGATGTTGGGAAGAAATTCTTTACTCAGAGAGCAGTGAGGCACTGGGACAGGTTTCCCAGGGAAACTGTGGATGCCTCAACCCTGGAAGTGTTCCAGACCAGGCTGGATGGGGCTTGGAGCAACTTGGGATAGTGAAAGGTGTCCCTTCTCATGGCAGGGGGTGGAACATGATTGATGGCCTTTAAGATTCTGTGGTGGCTAGGATCTCCTCAATGTAGTAGCCCAAATAAAAGCACAGGTGTTCTCCTGATGGGATTTGATCCCTCAGCCAGGGATTTCCAACAGTGTTTTTTCAGATGGTCTCATGGAACAAAGGATTAGGGTGGACCATCCTTTCCTTTTCCCA
Source organism: Rhadina sibilatrix (assembly GCA_013400275.1). NCBI lineage: Eukaryota > Metazoa > Chordata > Aves > Passeriformes > Phylloscopidae > Rhadina > Rhadina sibilatrix. The sequence goes on along the minus strand of VWYO01021848.1, from coordinate 78,680 downwards.
TTCCTCTCTACATTTCTTTTCCAGTGTTACAAAAGAAAGGACATCTGTAACACCAGAAAAAGGGTGATGGAGGGAAATTGCTCCTTTGTCCTCACAGCCACACCCCCTCACCCTCCTGGCAACCTCCTCTCAAGATGATGGCCATCAGGTACACTCTGTGCCCATCCATATAAATAGATCCATCGCCCATAAGGAGCAAATCATGCTCCTACAGGAGCTGGGACACTGAGTTTAATCTCTGAGTCCATGTTCCTCAATTAGGTTTAATGTTCCCCGGGGTTGTCATGCCTACAGACCCACGGCGCCGCTGGGATAACGACTCTGCTCCTCTGAGCAGCAACTGCTCCTCCTCACCAGAGCCAAACCCCAGGCAGTCTGTGCCTGCTGCACCCTGGCAAAGCCCTGCTGAGGTCAGCAGGGCTGGGCTGAGGATCTCCTCTCCTGGTTGCAGTTCTGTGCCTGCAGCTGCACCCTCAGCCAGCTGCCAAGGGTTTCACTGGCAAGCAGATCCCACACATCATCAGCCCTCAGCTCAAACAGGTCACTGCAAGCCTTTGGAAGGAGCAAGAAAATCACACCACCAGTGCCAAGTAAGAAGAAGAAATGCCATATCCTAGTCTGACACTGTTAAAGATCACAACAACACCGACTCGGAAGGCTGACAGTGACTCTGCTTATTTCCAGTTATTTCTTCCCTTTTTATACTACAGAGAGCAACCCAATGGGTGAAAGAAAGACAAACTTCTTCAGTCACATTGGTGAAGTCAGAGGGACATTAAGAAGAAGTCCCTCCTAGGGAAAGGAATGCAAAGAAAGGTTACAGTTAGAAAAACGTGTCTCTTGTTGACAGAAAACTCTCTGGGAAAAGAGTTTCAGAGAAACCAAAACATCACAGGCACTACGAACCGGGGCTACAATAGTCACCTAAAAAAAAAAAAAAATAAAAAAAAATGGTATTTTCAATCAATGAGCACAGTAAATTCTGAAATTAAGTGGACTCATCCTGTCTGGACTCCTGCTCTTCTCAGAAGGTGGCAATGCTGCCCAGACCATGCTGCACGATTAAAGCAGCAGCTGGGCTACACTGGGGCTTGCAGTGCCCAATGCCAAGTGGCAAACACAAGTAGCAAAAAAGCCCAGCTGTCCCTCTAACCATTGACTGATAGTTTTATTTCATAAAAGAGACTAAATCAAATTCTCTTCCAAGTAAGTCCAATTGACACAGCGAGGAGTGATCCTGGGGAGGGCTTCAGACTGCTAGAGAGGTAAAAAGCTCTTGTTGACATTTTTCAGGGAAATGTTGCCAGAAATCTGGGCTCTCACCTAAACAGAAATCATAGTACAAAGTATCTGTAGTCCATGAAAATTTGACTAAAAGATGAAAGCCACACAAATCTGAAATATTCTTCCAGGCTACTCCCTGGCAATTTAAATTTAGGAGTTGACGGGAAATCTAAGGTACTTCCCCCAGCTAATTAGTAGAGCCCCCTTCAATAAATAGATTGAGCTAAATATTCAGAGCATGTATGATTTGTGTCCATGTCCCTCTTCCAGGGGCTCTGGTTCAAATTCAACAGCTTCAACAGGAGCCTCTCCAACTTGCAATTGAATGAGCCTGGTGATAATTTAATGATAACATAACCTGTCCTCCAGCAGGAGGGAAGGCTCAGCAGTGAGACCTGAAATAATGGCTGTGTTTTGGTGGTTCTGGATGTCCAGGCCTTACACAAGTCAAAAAGGGAAGCCACAGTGACATTAGGGGAATATCAGAGCAGGCAAGAGCAGACTGGCTACTGGTTGTCCTCCTGTTCCTCCTCCAGTCCTCAAACCTGTTAATCTTCTACTCTGATAGCTGAACACAGGGTTACTCGTGAATTCAGCTTGAATCAAGGGTGTCCCATGTAGAACCCCATCTGCAATGGCAAATAATCTGTGGTCTAAAGGATTATTGTAATCATTCTATAACAAAGTAAAGAATACAGTGCATTTGGGAAAATGTTTGTTTTGTCAACATTTGGCTACTACAACAAGATTTCAAAGGAAAAGTTGTGAAAATCCTTCATTGTTTCAACTGCAATCCAGTTCCATAAATCATTTGCAAAGAAGCACCTGGGTCTACCCCCACCACCTGGGTTTCTAACCTGTGGAACAATTACAAAATAAATCCCCCAGGCTGGATTAATTAAAATCTGGCTGGAATAACCTGATGTTTTCCAAGATTATGACAGAAAGAAGTGTAATAGAGAAACTATTCATCAGCAAAAATGACAACAGCTGCCCAATTGTGCTTTTGAATGTATATCAGCACTGCTGGCCTTTGTCAGACAGACTGCAAAGAGTGAGTGGAGGCTCTTTTTAAATGTGCTCGTTTCCACTGGCAACCAATGGAGCAAAAGGACAATCAGATTTTATCAATTGATCTGAATGTGCCATGTTCAAAGCAGTTTTCTTTAAATGATTCAAGAGACAAAAGGAGGGTGAGAAAAGTCAAGCAATAAATTGTAATGGTTCTCATTAACTGCTACGAATCAACTGTTTCATAGTTTAATTTCGTTAGGAACTTCTGAGCTTTTCATATTTTCATCAGATAAAACCTTTTTTTTTTTCTTTTTTTTTTTCCCAAGCGAAGCCACAAAACTTAAAAGTGAGCTCCAATCCCTTTGTTTGGATGCTGATTTTTCAACTCAGCTTTCCCCGGTGCTGCAAATAATCAAAATGCCTATTTCTGTCTAAAATGCCATCTGCATTTTTCTTAAATAACTCTCTGTACATGAATCATCTGTAGTTTTTACGCTGTTGCTGAAATGACACAAAAAAACCCCTTCCACCCAAATTGGAAAGGCGACGAGCCCGGGTGACATTTGCAAAGAACGCCTTCCCGGAGCAGCTTTCCACTTAACCTTTAATAAAGTGTATTTTCCATATATTTATTAATGCCGGTAGAAGAACACGGTGTCCCGGAATAAAATATTTACGGAATTTCTGTGTCTTTGTTGCGTAGGGCTCCCGGTTCCAAGAACCATTCAGAGGCTTTTAAGCTGTTCACCATGTCGCTCCTGTCAAGTGGCACTTTTCAAGTGCTGAGCTCTCTGCCCTCCCCCTCTTTTTTTTTTTTTTTTTTTTTTTTTTTTTTTTTTTTTTTTTTTTTTTTTTTTTTTTCTGGTGCATTAGTGCACACTGGCATCGTTTTTTCTTGAAATTTGAAGTGGACTTGTAACAGCACCACAGAACACATCCACCTCGCAGACCTTACGTTACCCTTGCTTGATTTAATTCTTAAACAGATCTAAATCTTTGTATATCCTGTTCAGACTCCTCAGCTTCCAGTTCAGCATGTTCAGGGCAGCTCCTGACTCACAGCCAGCATGGAACCAAGCCTCTTACTCTCTTTTCCATGCTGCTTTCCTGTTTATATTTCTCCACCCTGTATTAAGCCTCATGCTCTTTGTTAATTTTGCCTATTCATTAGCAAACGGGCACACAGGTAGGGGTGTCTCTCTCTGCAGGAGCTGTAACATGCTCTGATGCCCTGATGGTCCCAGTAGCACTTTTTGTGAGTGTGGTATTTCTCCAGGTTTATTTTATCCCATTCCTGGGCAATGCCCAGTGAGTTTGTTATGAGGGATGTGAGTAGAAAGGGAGATCCTTGCATCCTTACATCCTGTGAGTTTGTTTGTTTTACTTGCTTCCCTTTGATTTCCCCTGTTACTTTCTTAACCCTGTTTTTCTTTTTCTTTTTTTTCTATTTTCTTCCATGATTCATTTTAAGCTGTTCCACAAATGCACATTTCAATAGCCTAACACTGTATTTCTTCATAGCTCTCAGGGGGAAAGAACATCAAGCAAGCAAAACACTTGCTCTTTGATGAGAAAAGTTTGTCTCATGTTTTCCAAGCCACCACCTTGTGATGAGATTTCACTAGCTGGGAATTTGAAACGATAGCCTAAAGTGAGAGTAGGATGTGCATTGCCAGCCCACACTGTTCTCAGAGCCTGCAAACCAGTTCCAGTTCCTCTTCGAAACAGATCTGTTGTTTCAAGTGTTTGTCAATATTCATAGCCTTTTCTCAGCAGTTACACAATTCTTCACTTTTAATGAGGAGGTTGAAACGTTGGTAAACAGGTTGAGGAAGGTGTAAGATAATAAAAAGGTCAGACTGAACGAAGATTGCACTGCATTAAGGAGGAATGTAAAATTATTCTTTGTGGTTTTTTCAATAAAAAACAATGAACCAATCCAGATTTCTGCATTCTTGAGAAAGACAGTAATTCTCTGCTGGACTGAGGGTGAGATGTGACACTGGTACACAGGAAAATCAGGTCAGGAAAATATTAAATACATTGCAAAGTGCTGATCAAAACATCCTTTCAAACATTCACTGCTGGTAAGAGCGCAAGAACAGGAGATCAAAGTTCAAGCAGGTTTTTAATTAGATGCCTTCCTTACTGTGGGATGTCAGACACATGGTAAGAAGAAACTGTTCTCATCTGCAGCCATGCTCTACACAGCACTTTATCTCCTCTGGCATGTTAGAAGTTGGCCTGATGCAGAGGGAAGCTGACAGGAATGTAAACCTGTGTGTGACAGAGGCACTCAGGATTGCCTTTCCCCACACTGGGCACAGCCAGGCTCTGATCCCAGGCTGAGGTCACCTGCCTTTTGGGGACATCATGCTTTTTCATGTGCTTTGGGTCCTGCCAAAGCACAGCTCCCAGGTTCACTGTGGTTTGCCACAAAGGAAACGAGCCCAAGGGTGAACACAGAGGTGTTAGAGCTGCACCTCAAGAGACAGGACCAGGGTGTGCAGGGCCACAGGACTGGCAGCTGCTCTAGCAAAGAGGTCTCACATCCTGCTTTCCTCTCTCATACTAATTAATTTCTCACTCTGAGGAGGAAGGAGGACTATTCATTTTATAAGATTAAACAACAGATCAATAAGGGGAAACTATGATTCATTCAATACTTGACGACAGATTAAATAAAAAGCATCATTCTGGGTCTGCTCTAAAGTAAAAAATTAAAAGATAAAAGTAGATGTCTAGGGAGATAGAAAATCACAGCAGTTTTCCTCCCTTTCCTCCTTTTCTGTCTCATTAAAACAGAAGTTACAAATGGTTTTATTATCCTGTGTTCTGCAGACAAGCATCATGACGGTGAACAGTAAAGCCATCCTTTTTAATGAAATTCATACAACTGTAAGAATACAAATGTAGAAGTGAAGCAAAGAAAACTTTTGGGACACGATTGTTGTATTCTACATAACCCTCAAAACATTGCTGTCTGAGTCACTAAACTGAGATTCAGCAGAGAAGGAGGCAGCCCTCCAAAGTATTTTGCAGCTCTGTATTTTGCAAACCATGAGCCAGATTTGCTGTTCCTCTCATCTGCTGTCCTTCAGCCAACTGTTGCTAAATCCACTACACAACAATTTGTCAGGGACTTGAAGCTGTTGCAGCTTCTCCATGCTTGTTGGAGAGATTACCAAACAGATATCCTGTCAATCTGCTGACTGCCCAGAGTTTTGGGCTAGCAGTGAACAGGTAACCTTTTCTGGGAATATCTGTGGCTTGATGAGCTAAATGCCACATCGAGTAGGGGGCTGTCTACTGGTCTGGAGGTGGTCTGTTCAGCTAGAGGAGGGCAGGGATTTTCCATCAGGAGCTTGCCACACAACTACTCCTGATCTTCTCAACTCCACACAACTCATATCCACAAGACAGAGCATATTGAAAGAGGTGTATGACAGTGAATATCTCTGAATTATAATAATTAGGCTCCAGCTGTTTTCATTATCCTCTGATGGGGATAGAAACCAAACACACTCCATTTCAAACATAATGAAAGGCGTTCTTCTTGTTCATGGCAGTGACTTTTGAAATGTGTCTTGCATTGGGGTATAGAAATATTAAAAATCTGCCTGCTTGCTTCTGTGAGGAGCCACGTATTGTGCAACACAATATTGAATTTCAGTAATTAATTGCATGCTGCCAAATTCAGCTGTTTTCCTGAAATGTTGTTTCAGCTAGTCTTTGTGGCTCTGCCTCAAACCCCTTTAAAATGGATCAAAACCTCTCCATTGGCTTCAAGTGGTCTTAAAGCTGATCCTCACTGTCAGGGAGGCTGCTGGAATTAAAAAAAAAAAANTGTGGAGGGAGCGTTGAAAAAAAAAAAAAAAAAAAAAAAAAAAAAAAAAAAAAAAAAAAAAGGGACTAAGAGTCTAGTCTTATTCACAGAGGAATAGAAATGAGAGCTTTGGAGTACAACATCCATTAAAGTATCAGTTAAAAATATATGAAGTTATTACTAATGCTACTAAGAGAGAAAATACATGCAAAAATCATCTCTGGACCTTGAAACAGTCTGAGGATTTTCTGTTAGCTCTGCTGTCCAAAGCCAGCTGGAATTGGAGAACTGGAAACGTGTTCTCTTTTCCCTGCGACCGAAGTAAAATGTCTCATCAAAATGTTCTGCAGGTGGTAGATTTCCTTGGAACAGTAATTTCAGGAGAGAGCTGAAATAGTTTGATTTTAAAAAAAAATGTTACTTTAGTGCTTTATGGGAATGGAAGCTTGGCTTCTTTAGCCTTCTCTACACTTCTGTGTAAAGTGTAAAGGAAACACTTGGTTTCTTTACACTTTACTCAGAAAAAGCAGCAGCCAGACCTGGAAAAACCTGCAGTAAAAGGAATGTGATCTCCTTGCTGTAACCAGACCTGGAGAAGCAGGAAAACCTTAGGGGATAAAGGAATCTAAAAAAAGGAACCAAAGAGGTAGATTTTGAGCTAAAACAGTGGAACCAACAGTCCTGGAAACTGCAGGAGAATTGTGTCTCCCCAGCAGAGCACACCAGGAGCTGCCTCTTGGCTCTGTCCCCCTCAGGGCTCTCTCTGCTGTCTCACTTTAGATGCACTGTGAGACAGCCTGCTCTGGAAAGCAGCTGCTGAGCACTTGAAGGCAAAAACAACCCCTTATTCTAACCAGCAACCTTGTAGACAAGACAGGCTAATTCACTTTTAATGGTAGTGCTGACTTTAAATATGGGGCTTGGATTACATCAGCAGATATCCAGAGATCTGAGCAAACTCACCCAAGCTGCAGGATCCCTCTGTTACAGTCAGCACCTGCTGCTGTGGGAGCCTGCACACATCTCTTGGGTCTGTGAATGCAGCTGGGCTGGAAGGAATGCTGGAGCTCAGTGAATCCTGCCTGGGGGAGCAACTTTGGGCAACTCGTGGAAAACTTTTGTTTTCTGTGACTTCTTGTCTGTGGAGGTAAACTCACCCCTCCTTGGTAGAGTGAAAACAGCTTTGGAAAAACAAAAGTGCAGCAGGACTGGCACTTGGTAGGGATTCCAGAACAAACAGAATTCGGGGAAGGAAGGAGCTCTTTTTGCTGTATCCACAGCAGAGGCAAAGAGAAGCCAGCAGCAGAAAGGATTCCTGGAATCTGAGGAGAAGTCACATGGATGAATAATGTGTGATTTTTGACTCCTTGGAGCCCTGAGACTTGTGGCCAAGAATCTTTCAGAACAAGCAAGAAAAAATTCATGTCATTGTTTCGATTAAGATGTGAGTGGCTGGATTTTGAATACTGCAAAAAATTCAGGGGTCTGGCACAAATCTGTGCTGGATGTCCATGGTCCAAGCTCTGAGAATGGGTGCATAAATTGCATGGGTGTCCCCACAGAGCAGGGTGAGGCTTTGTTTGTGAGTGATCACTAGGCCAGAAGACCCCATTTCCTCGAAGAGGTGAGAGAAGTGACACCTGCAAGGAGATTGAGAAGCCAAAGAGGTGCTGCTGAAATTATGTAAAACTACAATAGACTGAGGGGGAGCTGAGAGGGGAGAACATTCCTCAGTGCTGATCTTACTTGTGGCTTTATGACAAAATATACCAAAGTGATAGAACAGTGGTAGAAAGCTCAGGGATAGAATAGAGCATGACCATGATTTTGAGAGCAGGAACTGTAATTGATTGTGCCTCTTGGACTGATTAAACATCACCACCTTGTTAGCACCTTAACAAGCAGAAAGAAAAAGAAAATAAAATTACTATTTCACATTATGTACACTTGTACAGCAGTTGTCTCAGCACGCCTAGGAACAGATATGCCACACTGAGACTGTCAGTCTCTGTGTCTGCTGCCTGAGATGTTAAAACTGTCCTGGTGGATCAGGTGCCTCAGTCAATCTAAACAATGGAAGCTGCCAATGGAATGCCACAAATCTGTGAAATAATACTCCTTGAGGTTGGAGTTTATCAGCTTCAGGTTTGCCTGAACAGGGAGCAGCCTCTCACACCATCAAACAGCTCACTACACACCCTGTAGCCTCAGAACACCAAGACCGTAAATAACTCTTTCCAAAATCAATTATAATCTACACATTTGAGCCAAACATTTACTCCTGCAGTTGGGAAGGCAAGGGATTAGCCTTGCCCTGTGCCAGGAGTTTGCCTTGCCTTGAAGAAGATAGCACAGGGCCTGTAAATCATGAGCTTGGTGCAGCGCCAGCCGTGTGGAGGTTGAGAATCAAATTTATTGATGCTGACCCGAGAGAGCCACTCCTGTCAGAGCCCAGAGGCCTGTGAACCAAACAAAATGAGGAACTTTGCCCTTCAGTTTATGCAGGCATTCCTAACTCACACAGGCAGACATCTTAGGGTGCACAGGGGAGCACGTTTCTCAGTTGACACCTGCAGCAGCCTGTGGGGTATTTCACAGCCAGGCTATGGCAGCCTTTGGGATGGGAGCAGGGGTGGTCAGGAACAGAGCCAGCACCAGCACAGGCACTGCAGAGGAGCACTAGAAACCATCCAGAGTGGGAGAAGAATATATGGAAATGTACTGATGTAGATACAGGTTGATATAGATAAGAAACAATATAGATATTTAGATAGATAGATAGATAGATAGATAGAGATATAGAGATAAAGATGATATAGATAGATACAGATATAGATACAGATATAGATGATAGAGATAGAGATAGAGATATAAATATAGATTATATAGATATAGATTAGAGAGATGATTATATAGATATAGAAATAGATATAGATTAGATATAGATATAAGTATAGATTATATAGCTATAGATATAGATATAGATTAGTTATAGATTATATAGAGATAGATAGGTAGGTAGATAGATAGATAGATAAATAGATAGATAGATAGATAGATAGATAGATAGATAGATAGATAGATATGCAGAGCAGCTCCTGATATAGAAAGAAGCTCTTTCCAGCACATCCTTGCAGATTCTGGGTAGAGGAAGTGGATTTACTCACCAAAACCCTTCTCTAATATCAGCTTCAGGAGTTTGACTTTACGGTCCTTGCACAATGGATTCCCAAATTGTGTCATTCTCATGCTTTCGTGGGAAGTGCACCACGCTGCATTTTCCAGCTTTAGGGACCCCATGCTGAGGTCAAACTGTGCACTGTGCATTCCTCTGGCTTCCTGACTCAGCCTTGGGGTGCATCAAGTCCTATCCCTGATGACACCAGCCTTTAGCAGCTTTCATTTTGTAATTAATTGCTCTATTCACAGAGCTTAGCTGCTAGTGCAAATTACAGCTTTGGGGATGGAGCTATTTTTAAAATCAGCCAATATCCAATAACAACCTTTTAAAATTTTATTTGCAGTAGCGGAGTAATTCACCTTCTTCTACTTTTTAAATCCCACTCACAAGTCTTCACCTGTCTGATGCAGGAACTGGAGCTTTTTTGTTGTTCCAGTTAATCTCAGAAACTCAGGTAATCAAGTTCCCACAGCACTGGGTAGAGCCAAGGAGATTTACACAGATAATTTAAAGGCACCATGCTGATCTGTTATAAAATCCAGGCTGTCAGGAGTTCAGAAATTAAATCAACAAGATAAATCACCAGGACTTCAGCAGATTCTTTAAGTTAATTTGATACATAAAAAGATGTCCTAGACATGAACTTTCATACACAACTTGAATCTCTTACACTGCAGAAACATTAAAAACCACTGAAACAAGTCTAACTTTAGTGTTTTATCCACTGTAATCATCACAAATAAACATCTGTAATGACAGTGGTTCTGTAACAACAAAATCCCAATGGCATTGAACATTATTTATAACAGAATGATGTAACCAGATTGTTTGATTAATATCTGCAGAGTCATTTCTGCACTTTATCCCTCTCTTGAAACACAAACAAGCTTTATGAGGCTGCATGTTTGCTTGGGACACTCTAGGGCCTGGTTTGCAGGATGCTGAACACCCACATGCCTCACTACACCCCCCAGGGACACCTAAGACCTTGCAACACCCACCCTTTAGGCTCCTTGTTTTCCTCCCTCAGATTCCATTTAGAACTGGAGCCTTGTTTGAAGGGCAAGAAATGAGAAAAGAGTAAGAAGCTGAAAAAGCAGAGTCTTGTCTCCAATGCCCCTTTTCTCTAATTTATTCTTACTCTGCTTTCCTAATCCCACTGCCCAAAGGAAGTCACAACAAACCCAAATTACCAGTCAGTACATCCACGTGACTTCTGCAGCAGGGAAAAGCCCAGTGTTTTCTAAGGATGTCCAGAGAGCACCTGTGCCTCTGAAGATGATGCTTCTCAAACCAAGAGCTGAGACATTGGCTCCTCATCATCACCCAGAGAAGCTGTGGAGGTCCCATCCCTGGAAATGTCCAAGGCCAAGCTGGATGAGGCTTGGAGCAACCTGGTCAGGGTGTCCTTGCCCATGGCAGGGGCTTGGAACAAGATGATCTTTAAGGTCCCTTCCAACACAAGCAGAGGACCAGGTGTTGAACTTTGATTGCTACCTGATCTGCAAAAGATTATGTTGGCACAAGCAGTCAATCCCTCAGGCCACTTGTTACACCTCTTAAAATGCTGTAGCCCCAGTTTCCCCTCAGCTGATGCCACAAGCCTGGGATTCCTACCAGCAACGTTTAGCCCAGGGTGTGGGTACACCCAGCAGTGCAAACTGATCCAAACAAATCAGGAGACAGCTCTTCACAAGTGATGCACCATCATCTGTTTTTATCCTGAATCAGTAAATGTTTTATTTAACATCTACAGGTACTAGAGAGGCTGACAGAACCAGCAAGGTTCCCTGGGTTCAGGGGTTCAGGGATTCAGGGTGGTAGAGTCACATCAAGACAGTGCAGCAGTGAAACCACTGAAATTATGCATGTCAGGGGACAGAGATAAATCACTGCAAGGAAAACAATATCCTGAAAATAAAGTACCCCAGATAAGAAAGCATAAATGCAGGTAGAAAAATCTGACCCAGCCTTGCATGTCAGGGCTGTATTAACAAGGCTTGCTTTCCAGAGATCACAGGACACTGATCCTTCTGCCAGATCAGTCCTTGCAGAGAGGAGGGGGAGGATTTTCATAAGTCAGGTAAGAAAGAGAAAAGAGACAGCAATAGAAGTCCTGTTTGCATTTCTCTGTCTAAATTCCTCACTGTTCTCAAGCATTTTGAGATTTACAGCTCAAGATCTGCTGTTCTCCATACAGCTTTTCCACAGATTGTTCTTGTATAAACTACTTATTTAGTCCCAACTGAAACACAAGAGAATCCTTTTGCCAAAAGCATGTGTCTCTGGGGATCCTTCTTGCTGAAACATGTTTGTGTCTAAGCCTCCCATTTAACCATGCTGGTAAGAGTGCAGGTCAGAAATGCACTAAATTTCTTTATAAAAGAAAAAAAATAATGTTCTTAATGGAATATTTATGTGGAATTTGTAGTTTATCCCTTTACCCTTTGTATTCTGCACTTTGGATTTAGTAAGAAATAATAAATGTTCTGAGAAGAGTCAGACCTGAGTCTTTTCAATCTCCTGTCCCATCCGAGACACTTGGAGCCCATGGGTGCAGCCACAGAGCCTGAAGTAACCAAAAGGGAGATCATTGTGGGTTGTTTTGTTTTGTTTTGTTTTGTTTTGTTTTGTTTTGTTTTGTTTTGTTTCTGAATGATGACAAATGGTTGGGCTGATTTGCCAAGGTTTGTCTTGTAGGGTGGGACTGCACATCCCCCAGTGGGGACCAGACTTGAGGTGAATTCAGCTGTGGCAGCAATATGGTTAATCCAGTAACCATTACAGCCAGAATCCTCACTGCAGGACTGGGAAAAACTTCTCTTGCTCCTACTTCTTCCTGAAACCACTTCAGCTCAAGGAAGATGGGGGTTTGCTGAGGTTTGGGCAGCACAGAAAGGCACAAATTGAAACGAGGAGGGTGAGTGAGGTTAGAATTAAAAGAGGATAATGAGCAATTAATCAGGATATAAAGACCTGAACAAATAGCAGAACAAAGCACATCCTTTGGTCCTGCAGCAAACAAGATATTAAATACCCCAGGAGGCATGTTGGAACACCTAAAGGAACAGCTTAGGAAGTTAGGCACTTTTCTGTTAAATCACCTTGTCATGTTTATAGCTCCCCAAAGCCCTCCTTAAATATGATAATAGGAGTCTGACTAGTCTGACTTTGTCATTTTAATTAAAATTTCTATTCCTCGTGGCAGGAGCAAGTAAAAAAAAAAAAAAAATACAGTTCCCAATGCAACCCCATGGAAAATATGAATCCCTTCCTCTACAAAATTGTCTATGAGTGGCACAGCTTAGGGATTGGTCTGGCCTATGTTCCACATGTAAACATCCATAATTCACCTTCAAAAATGGAATTTAATGGCAGATTCATTTTGTTAACGTGAAATAAACCAACCATGAACCCCTTTTCATCCCTCAGAGAACTTTGATTTTTCATCCAGAAATTTCCAAGGTTTCCAGCATTAAAAATCAACTGAAGCTGCCAATTTCATAAGAAAGCTTCCACTAGTTTGAAATTTGTTTTCAGAATTTTATTCTGCTTGAAGCTGCCACATTTTACCCAAACTGTGAGTTACCCATTAAAGAGAAAATCCAGCCTGTTCCATCAAGCCACATGATTGTGCAGAATATAATAGCTTGAGTCCATATCCTTACATTTCTTAAGCAACCCACAGATTGCCAGGCACAGCAGATAGCTCACACTGCCACCAAACTCATTCCCACTGTCTGGATCACAGCTTCTAGAACTTAATTCACTCTTTGTCAAGCCTGGAGAACTCCCTCAACAGCCACAAAATCCAGTTTGCACCTATTGAAAAAAAAAAAGAATAAAATAAAAGTCACTCTGGCACACATACCAGGAGAGGACAAACCTTATCAGTCATTGAAGACATCATTGTCCTAAGTGATTGCTGGCAGCTGATGCTGCCCTTTCAAAGGGCAGAGATATTTATCTGGATAGCAACCTGTAGCCAGCTCTGCACACTCATCTCTTGCTGCGTGTTAAGCAGCTTGTCCTTGTCCTTTTTGGTGCTTGCAGAGAGGGCTGGAGTATTTTCAGGTTCTTTTTACCCAGCTGAGCAATCCCACTGTCTCCAGGTGCTCAGGTGAACCTAAGAGGCCTCGGGCTGGTGTTGTCATGCAGTGATGGGTCAAGGTTGTCTGGGTTTTTGCTGTTCTCCTCTGTCTTTTTAAGGCGTTTTCTAGAGTTTCATTTTTAGCCTTCTGTGTTTACCTTTTGCAATGGAGTCAGACACAATTTTACATAAACAACCTTTCATTATTATAACCAACAAACCACATTTACATTCTTCTCATAAAGTGGAGACTGTTGATGGACTGTTGGGTTGCCCAGTGTGGTTGAAGAGGAAGATTTTCTTCCTCCAATCCATGGTCACTGCTGGAATTCTATAAATGCTGAGGTTGTAAATGAACCTCCTCTTTTCTGCCTTGGACATGGCAACGTGTGGGTGTCATTTCTTTGTGTCCTGTGCGACAGGTCAAGAGCACTCTCAAGGGAAGAAATCAACATTCTGAGGGTTCAGATGACAACAGCAGAGATCAACAACAACTCTGGCTAAGAGGGGTGATAGTCATGATGGTTTTACAGTAAATGTCTCTATCTGCAGAGGACAAAGGGCAATTCACACCCTGCAACGTTTTTGCTACTCGGAAAATAAGAATGTGCAGACACTGCATCTCCAAGCCATGCTGTGAACTGCTGCACCTTGGTTCAGATGAGGGACAGAGGGCAGGTGTGGGACAAAGGGACAGACAGAAACCACCTTTTCCAAGAAGAAGAGTCAAAAAGTGAACACTAGAGCAGTAACCACACAAACATCTTTCTTTAGCCATTGCAGCCCATGACATTGCAGTTCAGATAGAGATGTGCATTTGTTTCCTAGAGCAGGCTGTAAGAAAAGATCCATCAGCATCATTCCCTTGTCTCCTGAGCTCTCCATAAACACTCATGCTCTTTATTAATTAATTTCCTTTGTTGTTATTTATTAAAACTTTATTCTACTCTGATTTCAGATGTTACTCCACAGCAAACCTCTTCCCACAAATCTGTTGGTTCCCTTAGTTCACAGTAAAACCCTTAAATAAAATATTTAAGGAAAAAAATAATAATAGAAAATTAAATAAATAGCCTCAGAAATCATACAGAATTATGTGTAGGTATGAAATGAATTCAGATACAGGCTGGGATTTCTGAGGAAAGCTGTCACTGCAGGCAAGCAAAGCTCCTGCCTGCCTTTGATCAAATTCCCTGGGGGGTTTAAAGTGGGCAGATCAGTTTCTCCATCACATGTTTTTCCAGTAAACGCTCAGTTTCTTGTAATAAAAATTAAGCCTCACTGAAAAGCAAACCCAAGCATGCTTATGAGATGAAAGATTTGTTTTTCTCTTGCCAACCAGTCCATCACTGCCAATGCAAATCCTTCCTCCACAGAGCAGGTCCCGGGGGGTGGCTGCCAAAGGGCTGCACGACAGGTTCAGGAGGGAGTGTGGTGCACTGCAGCACTCCTGCTGAACAAGAGCCCAGGAAGCAACAGCCCAGCTTTGCTCACAGTCGAGGGTGACGAGGGTGTAAGTCACCTCTAGAAGGAGGTGTTTCAAGCTTTGCGTTTTTCCTCTGCTCACATCTTCGGGGAAGGACACAAGTCCCACAAAGCCCTGCTGCCTCTTGCTCAGGAATGCTCTCCCACAGAGCTTGCCCACTCTTTATAAAGAGAATATTATCAAAATCTGGCATTAGACTGCAGGAAATTTATTCACTTCAACACCTTGAATAAGAGTTTTCTCCCTCTCCAGAGAGCCCAGGAGGGAGAAGCACACTTTGCTTTCTGATGTTACATCAATCTTGTAACCAAGAAGTTATGGAGACACCTATAAATAAGGTCTGTGACTGCAAAGAGAATATCTATTTTCACTTTGATAGCATCAAGAACTTAAACATTTTTGTGAGAGGAGACAGTAGAAATCCTTGGAGAAATCCAGAGAGTAGTTTTTAGGCTTGGAAAAAAGGGACTTGGAGGAAAAGCTAGGAAATGTTTCAGCAAGACTCTGAAACCTGTCAAAGACAAATCTAGACATCTTTTAAATCCCCCCAGGGATGGTGACTGCTTTAATGCCCTGAACAGCCTGTTCCAGTGCTTGACAACCCTTTCAGTGAAGGAATTTTTCCTGCTACCCAATCTAAACCTCTCTTGCCACAACTCGAGCCCATTTTTGTCCCATCACTTGTGACTGACCTGCCCCTCACTACAGAGTCCTCCCAGGTAGTTGTGACAGCCAGTGGCAGAACCCTTTTTTGCATTATATATCCCTTTTATCCACTCTTGGCACAGCCAGCACTCATTGGCAGAACAATAACACAGCCAGATAGGAAAATAAATATCTAAGAGTTGCAGGTGCAGCAGAAGAGCCACTGAAGTTTGAAATTAGGACTGCATTCAACCACTGGAACCCAAAGTGAGCACTGAATTTATAAGTTTCTGTTTTCAGAAGACCTCTTCATTAAAATGAAGATCACATAGTTTGGAAATTGCTCTATGATAAACAGATCAGGATTTATGACATGGTATCTAATTTGCAGCCAACTATGAAAGCCAAAACAGGGGAGGTTTAAGAGAGACTGCAGGGATTGCTGAGGGCTGTAGGTTTGGGGTTTTAACAAATGTTGTCACCATCACACCCCATTTTTCACTATCTCCATTGTCTTTCTTACAGAACTTGCTAAATCATTAATGGACAAAAAAACATCCCTAGGTCCAGGCTGGGCACTGCAAGCTTCTCCTTCTCCCATTAGTCAGAATTTCTTATAGCCAGGCTTTCCTCACATTTCAGGATATTTATTTTTAAATTAATCCAGCAGGTGTTGTGAAAATAATTATGAACAGCAAATGGCTTCATGGAACCAATTTGGCTCCCTGAATGGCCAGAAGCAGATTGCACCCACCCTAGAGAAAGGCTTCTTCCAGCACAGGTACCGTGAGCCACAGCAACAGGAATTAAACCTTCTGGTTAGAAAAGCCCTTGGTGCCCAGCAAGGCAGACACACACAGGTAAAACTCTGCAGCAGAGTGTTCTTCTTTCTTTTATTTCCCTGCAACTGATTTTCAGTGTGATGATGATGAGGGCAGGAAATTGTTTTAGGGTGCACTTGGATTAACAGAAGCACCAAGGACTGGATCCTGTAACCTCTGTTTTTCATAACCTTCAGGCTCAGCACAGAGAGAGGAGCTGAGCTGGGCACTGTTGGGAGTTCTTGCATTTGCATATTCTATTACTGATTTAAAAATCAAAAGCAGGAACTCAATGGACCCTCCTCAACCTGTGGGTGAACAATTAAATAACCCCAAGAATTCTGCCAGGAAGTGAACTTGTCACATGCAGCAACCTCCTGCCTCTCTCAGCTCTCATTTCTACTGAAGCTGCAGGTTCCTGTAATTATCTAAGTGAATAACTTAATGATAAATTCCATTCCGTCTCTGACAGCTGAATAATTCAGGAGAATTTTAATAGGGAACAATAAAACAGACTTTAAAAAAAATTCACTTTGGTTCCACCTCATCTTTAATGAAGTCAGTTCTGGAAAGATCCAAGTTCTAAAGGTCATTGAAAGGTGCTGGCAAAACCATCAACTTCAATAAAATAATAATAAAAAAACTACATAGGTTCAGTTCCAACACTCTAAGGTAACCTTAAAGGAAACTATATGTTATGACCAAAATATCTTTATATATTGGTTTGAAATGTAAAAAATACTTAGGGCTAATTGTAAAATGAGTACTTTCATTTTTAAATTGCACTTGCAATAAATTTGCTTTAGCCAAAGTACATGGTATTGTTTTCAAATTAGTGAGCAAAACTTCATAAATAAAGATTTTTTTCAGGGTTTTGGGGTGAACTTATGAAAACAGTTCATCTCCAAACAAATAAAACAAGAAGGTTTTGTTTTCAAGTCATCACTGAGACAAGCAAACAAGAACATTCTGCCTGGAGTCAGCCTACAAAATTGTTTGACTTGAAAGGTTGTTAAAACCCATTTACTAGCATTTCCGTTGGATGAAAGTTTAAATAAGGGAAACTGTTCAATAAAATCAACATTTCAAATTAAAAAAAAAAATAAGTCAGTGCTTCCAAATAATAAAATAATGATCTTTTTTCCCCCCAGCTGAAACAATTCACTAACCTTTCTCCAAATTCACAGGGCACATTGATTTTTTGGAGTCAGTTGCCTCTGTTGGACCCTTCACCAGATCAAGTTAAAACCAGCTAAGGCAGTGGAGTCTCCTGCAGCCTTTAAACAAATGATTAAAATATTCATCTGCTGCTCAGTATGGTTGTTACAGAGATAATCTAACAGGGGTGCACTCCTGGCTGACCAGACTTTAGGCAATGACAAACATTCATGAAAATAAATGAATATATTTGGAACGATTTTACAAATATATATATATATGGGAGACATTCACTGTGCCTGCTCTCATAGAATGGGACTGCACTTAGCAAAAAAAATCCTCTGGAATCACATTTTCAACCTAAATGGATTAATACCTGAATTTATTACTTTCTTAGTTCAGACTGGACAGGAGCAGAGCTGCTGTCAGGAAAATTCATCACCCCAAATCATCTCATCAGCCAAGAACAAGACAGTGCAGATCTCAAAGCAAACGCAGCTGTACAGCATTCTAAGAACTGGTGTGTGCCTGCCTTCAGAAACATTCACTCTCTTCATCCTGTTCCCAGATGAAGCAAGTTTCCAGCAGCTAAACAAGCCCTGGCTAATTTCCTGCTGCTGTGGAAATTGACTCCATATCCACATGCCTGGTGAAAATGTATTTTCTCCTTGTGACAACCCAGAGTCAGGGAAGGTCATTTACAAGTGATGACTATCTAATGTAAAAATGAAAGCAAGCCTTGTGCTGGATTTGCGTCATTTGGGGGTTGGGGATTTTCAGCCCGTTCCAAGAAGCCAGATTCCATGTAAATTCCAGTGAAGACAAGATTCCCCATCATCAGTGCCATCCAAAAAACCCACTGGGAGCAAGAGAGTATCTGGACAGCAGCGTTGCAGGTCAGCACTCCCTGCTAACACTCACATGCCTGGTGGTGTCCACACCTCCAGCCTCGCCTGCCTCTGCAGCAGGAGCCAGTCACAGCCTGGATGCAAGAGCTGTGGGCATTTATCACCCTGCAGTCCTTCAGCTGCCTCCCTCTCCCTTGGATGGAGGGATGCTGGACCCGCCCGGGGCTGCAGCCAGGGCTGTGCCAGTCCCACCTGAGCAGGAGGAGCTGCTGCCACCACAAATGTGTTCTGTTGTCCTCACAAATGTGTTCTGTTGTCACCACAGAGGTGAGCTGCTGTCCCCACAAATGTGTTTTGCTGTCCCCACAAAAGTGAGCTGTTGTCCCCACAAAGGTGAGCTGCTGTCACCACAGAGGTTTTCTGTTTTCCCCACAAAGGTGAGCTGTTGTCCCCACAAATGTGTTATGCTGTCCCCATAAATATGTTCTGCTGTCCCCACAAAAGTGAGCTGCTGTCCCCACAAAGGTGAGCTGCTGTCCCCACAAATATGTTCTGCTGTCCCCACAAATGTGTTATGCACAAAAGTGAGCTGTTGTCCCCACAAATGTGTTCTGCTGTCCCCACATAGGTGAGCTGTTGTCCCCACAAATGTGCTCTGTTGTCACCACTGTCGCAATACGACACAAAAGGAACGACTCTCACACACTGGGATGTCCAAGGCAAAAAGGGGCAGTTTATTTACAGACCTCGACACTTATAGAATTCCAACAGTGACCGTGGATTGGAGGAAGAAAATTGACATTTATGTTTATAGACATTTATAGAATTCCAACAGTGACCATGGATTGGAGGAAGAAAATTGTCCCCTCCAACCACACTGGTCAAACCAGCAGTCCAGCAGCAGTCTCCTCCTTATGAGATGAATGTAAACATGAAAGAACAGTTACAATAACAAGAGGTTGTTTATGTGAAAATCCGTGAGAAACTCCATTTTAAAAAGTAAATCATCAGAAGGCCGAAGGAACTTTAGAAACACTTTAGAAAAACAGAGAAAAACAGAGCAACACACCACGAAGGTGAGCTTTTGCAGTGCATTTCCACACCCAAGCAAATGATTATTCTATTTAAGGAAAATGTTTCTTTTTACCTTTGAACACAGAAGGAAGCCAGGCTGGAAAATTCTGGGCTCTTCTCATGGGCATTGGCCCAGAGCCAGCACAGGGACACTGACTGGGCTTTGGAAATGTTTCTCAAAATCTGTTGCCAGTTTCATTGGGCAAGGTGTCAAAAAGCCCACCTGGACCATCAAGTACTTAAAAGACTGCACAGAACTGCTCAATTGCCTTTTTGGACTGCCTTGGCAGTGTAAGAGTGTTCTCTGCACTGTGTTTGACTTATGTTTCTTTTTGGTTGATAATGTCTGTTATTTTTGTCATTATTAAACCCTTTTGTTTTACAAAGCATGTCCAGAGAAGTTGTCTCGCTATTTTTAAGCCATTTTTGGGAATATTTGGGAACAATATTTGGGAAATTGCAGGTCAACCCTCAGACTTGATACATCTTCACCTAGGTTAGTACACTCTGGCCACGTGTAAGACTGTGTCAGTGAGCTGCTGTCCCCAAAAATGTGTTCTGCTGTCCCCACAAATGTGTTTTGTTGTCACCAGGAAGGTGAGCTGCTTTCTGCTTCCACGAGGGCAAGCCCCTGGGCACAAAGCCAGCAGCACAAACATCTCCCTCTTCTCTGTTGCTCACCCCCTTTTGGGGAGCTGACTCCAGCCTGCAGCGTGGTTCCAGACAGGGTCTGCCCTCTCTGCTGAGAGAAAAGGGCTTGCCCCCTTCACCACAAAAGCCAAGGAACAAAATCCCCAGTCAGACCCACAGCAGCAGGTGGGTGGTGTTAGCCAAGCCTGGAAATGCAATGCCATGCTGCCACCTCAGCAGTTCCAGAGGAGGAGGAGGAGGTGGAGGTGTCTCCTTTGAACAGATCAAGAGTCAAAAGAGGGCAGAAGCTCCCAAGCTGCTGGGTTACTCCTGTGCAGGAGGAGAGGATGGATCTCACAGGGCAGGCACAGTTCCTTGGAGCTCTCCAAAGGGAGGGATTGTGCCAGAGCCCCACGCACCCCACCCAGCTCCCACCCATCCCCACAGCCCCAGGGAGGAACTGTTCCTCCTTGAACAGTCTGGTGCCACCAGCAGATGCTCCCAGCAGGGGCAGGAAGAAAACACCCAGAGAGGAGCTCAGTGCTGGTGCAGTGTCAGATCAGCCACTTCCAGGCAAACCCTGGGTGATTATTTATGCACAGCTGCACAAATTAATTTCCACCTCATTGCCACAGACCTGTCGTGGCTGTGGGGTCAAATTAGGGAGAAGGCTCTCCGCATGCAAGATTCCCCAGGTGGTGTGTACAGGCAAGACAAGAGAACACACAGGGCAGCCAAGCAACTGGAACAGTCCACAAAAAATGTAGAAGGGATGAGACTAAAATGAGATGCAAAGCAAAAGTGTAAATCTGTGCGACTTCTCCTTGTGGGATTTACAGAAATACCAATTTGTCTTGCTTTCAGACTGAGATATCTCTTATTGCCAAAGGCCATGGCTTTTTCGTGTTTGTTTTGAATAAGATCAGGGGTTTTTTCAATGCCTACAAATCCAGACATACATTTTAATGTGAGATATGTTCTCAACATTTTGTGAACTGGGACTATCACCTCAGAATCAGGGAACAGCTCACTATCTCAAGTCTCCCTGCTTGAGAATGCTTCCCCTCACACGTGAAGGGCAGCAGTCAAATCCCCTGCTTGGATTTGGACCCCCCACTCAGGGAGTCCTCCAGTTTTTCTTGGCTTGCTTTGCTGGAGAGAAGAACACAACATCAATATTAGAAATATTTGATTTCTGAGATGTTGCATCTCTCTCTTTGGCCCAAGCTGATGTTCTCATGCTAAGGGTGAGCAGATGATCTTCTCAAATACAAAGCACAAGCTCATGAAACCTGGGGCTGACCTGGGGCTTTGCTTTGAGCTTGGTTGCATTCCCAAGCTCAGCAAACAGCACCCCTTGTATGCACTTTCTGCAGCTGCTCAAGAACTCACTGGAACAGTGCAGACCTGGATGGGAGGAGAGAAGCAGGCAGAGGCAGAGTCATTGCCCATTTGTTTTCCCCTTGTAGTCTACCCCAGATGCCTGGAAGGAAAACACAAAGCAAACAAATACCAAACCTGATGCTTTTCGTTCCTCTCCATACCCAGAGTCTGCTGTTTGCTCTTTGGTGGCCTTGAGAGTCTTTCCCCCTCTCTTGGGGAATCCCCTCTACAATGAAGGTGAATAAACCCACTGCTCCCAGCAGAGCCAAGGCATGCACTGGTCACAGGCTCACTGCTGGCACTGCTTCCCCTGCTGAACCCACTGGATCTGCACGAGCATCCACCCTGGTCCCAGCCCCACCCCAGATCTGAGCATCTCACCAGGGCTGCACCCAGGGAAGGGCCAGCAGCCCCAGATCTCCAGCTCAGAAAGCTGTGCAGACTTCACAGAGTGCTGAGGGCTTCCTAGAGAATGAAATGAGTGATGGTAATCCTGTCTCCATGTCCCACAGCCCAGAGAAACTCCCCAGGGCAGGAGACAGACCTTGCCCAGGGCACAGGACTCTCCACATCTACACCATTCCCAGCACTGGGACTGCTGAGCTGGCTCCTCTGCCTCACAGGGGACATGCCAAAACTGACTTCATTCCCCAAGCTGTTAATTTTGAAGCCAGTGGTACCAGAGCTTGACTTCATCAGTGCCACCATCCCAGCACATCCACACTGGGAGCTGCCAATGTCAACGTCACTGCAGCTCCTCCTCCCATCCCCAGGTCCCAGCCAGCTGCAAGGGCTGAGCTCACCTCCTCTACCTCAGAAACAGAATTATCAGCACCAACATCAGTAACAGGAAGTTCTCCCCAGAGGATCAACATCTGACTCCACACCAGCCTTAGACACCTCCTCCCCTGTGTGACACAGCTCATTATTTGGGGTTCACATGATGGCTGGAGGAGTTTCCCTACACAAGAGAACCTGTGCAGAAACCTGCAACTTGCCAGCTTTAAAGCTCACTGAAGGGCTCTCACAGGAATTTCTAACTAAAGCATCTCTAGCTCCCTTTGGAAATGTTTTTCCTCAGTGAGATCTGTGGGCAGGACCAAGCTCAGCTGCAGGTGATCTCTGCCTTACCTGGCTCTGGCCCACTGGGATGGGGGATGTTTTTCTAAGCAGGTGTTTTAAAGCCCATGGACTGGGATTTGTCACACAGCAAATCTGTCCCCCAGGCCAGTCCATAAACGAGGGTCACCCAGAACTCTTGGTGGAGCAAGATGAACACACAGAGGTTCCTGAAACGTCTCATGTAGCTCCAGCCTCACATGTAGCTCCAGCCTGCCTGTGCTGGAAACAGCAAAGTCTGCAGCTGACTGAGGTGCAGCTTGGCAAAAGATGGATCTCCCAAAAGTGAGCCACTCCAGACATGGAGACATTTGGCTGTGTCACCCTCCCAGCAGCCTCCTCCTGCAGCTGACACCACAAAAAGGAATTGCTCCTAATTCGTCCAACTTCACTTCTAACCCCTCTCTCTAATCTAGTCCCCCTCTCTCTCACTTCTGTTGCTATATAAAAAAGCCCTTTTAACACCAAGAATCATCTCCAAGGCTTTACCTTGCTCTAATCAAGTCAGTTTTTCCATCAGATAAACAGGCATGCATGTTTGACTCTTGCTGCCATGCTGGTTTTGGAGTTTGGTTCTTTTCTGCCCACACTCAGCTTTTTCTCCTTCATTTTAAGCACTGGGATGGTGACCCTGCCCAGGGGTGGTCCCACCAGCAGCATGCACAGGCACCACATCCCCTCCCTGCTCCCACACAGGGCTTCCCTGCTCACTCACCCACCTTTGCCAGCCCTTTCTGCCATCTAGTTTGCACCATGATCAGCAAGACCAAAAAA
>VWYO01021848.1:0-55283 GCA_013400275.1 Rhadina sibilatrix | reverse complement strand
AAAAAAAAAAAACAAAACCCAACAACAAAAAATAAGCACTGAGGGGTTCCTGTTCATCTCAGCACACTTCTCTGCTTTCTAGCAATTCATCTTGGTATTAAAAACAAGGTACTAATGCCCATCATCCCATCAGTAATTGCCTTAATCTGATCAAAATTCCTGCAGTTATCAATCACTACAAGCTCTCATTACCCTTTTCCCTTTCTGCTCTGTTATCCCAGAGGCGTCTCCACCACCAACATGAAAAATTTTCTTTTATTCAGAGAGCCTGTTCAGGATCTGTAAATAAGAGCTACCAATTTACTAAACATGCAGCAAAATCATGAGGGTTTTTTTTTTTTCCCCCCTGGTCCCAGAATCAATCACCTCAGAGTAATTCCAGCGATAAATTAAACTTCATATCTTACATGCTAGATAGCAAAAATTATTGTTTTTCACTTGAATAGATGCACAAAGAGGTGTGAAAGCCAACACATGCCATTCACACAGCAACAGGTATCTCCAAGGACTCCTGCTTCCAATTAATGGCTTGAACAGAATACCCTGGCCAGGAAGGAGCAGTGCTACCCAAACAACTGCTGCAGTCAAATCGCCGGAAAATTGGAGAAGTTCAGGAATATTTCTTCTGGTGAACTGTAATTCTGAAGGAGCCAGTGCAAGATGCCAAGCTGCAAATAGCCTTCCTTCAGGCAGGAAGTGGAGTCTTTTGAGAACTTTTAGCCACGTTAAAGGTGAGGTCTGCAGCTTCTGCTGCTCACAGGGCAGACGGGAAGAGGGGCAGCCGGTGCTTCACAGCCTTGCTGGGATGCTGTGGGTCTGTCCTTGCAGAGAAACACTTGCCAACAATAAAAACGAAGCCCACAGATTTTCCTGAAGCCTGTCCTGAGCAGCAGCCCTTTATGCACGGCTTTGGATGGTCTTACCTCGGCTGCAGCCACAAGCCCGAGGGCAGGGATGAGGGTGTGACAGTGCAGACCTGGGGGAAACGCAGGAGGGAGAACAAAGGAACGGCACAAAATCTAAACAGAGGAGAAATGATGGAAATGACCCATTCCCAGACAGCCCAGAAACTGAATTCCTGCCGTCAAAAGGCATCCCTAATCTCTTAGTGCATTAAGGGATTCAGCAGTCCTTGCAATTGCCTAAGCGTTTAAAGGTTAATTGCAGCCCGGATCTTCCAATGAAGTTATGTCAGAGAAGAAAGGTTTCAGGAAATCCAGCCGCTGTAATTAAGAGATTGATAGCACAGATTCACATCTTCCGGAGCTTTGTGCAGTGCCTCACATCGACTCCTCACATTTTCTCTGGGATTCAGAACAACACAACAAAGCACTCGTCTCTGTGAGGCTGAAGGCTTCAAAACCCAGCTGATCATTTCTTCTGGGTCTAATTACTAAACCCAGGGCTCTATTGGAAGACTCCAGTCATTTCTTTAAGACTCCTGGATGAGCAGCACCCCAAATACAACATTATCATCTCCTTTCTTGTGGCCTTTTAGTTGAGAGTTTTACTTTTGCTGCTCCTGCAAACATTCAAGTTCCCAGAGTGACCCACAAAGGGCTATGCCATGAAAAGCACGTTCCTGTTTCTTCTGTGACTGCTGTGAGGGCCTTGCCTGGGATTAAGGAAAGTGGGGAAAATGTAAAAAAGCTTCTGGATGTGACATCAGAAATGGCTGGACGTGATAGATAAGGGTGTAAGAAGCTGGTGAGGCTTACAGACAGCACAGAAAGGAAGGTGTGTGTTCAGGGGTAGTGGCAGAGGAGTGCTGTGGGGAATAGCCAAATTTCACATATTTGAAGGGCTGAGTTCCTGGTGGGGAGCAGAGCCAGCATTGCCCAGGTAATCAATCACGTCTGTGATACCAGCTGCAGAGCTGACAGCTGTGACACCCTCAAGCAGAGCTGGATAACAATTTCATGCCCTGGCCCTGCCAGAATCAGCTCATCCATTTAGTGTTCAGCCCATTTCATACACAGGGTTCTGAGAAGTGTTTAGGAGAAAAGCAGACAAAACCCACCTCATCTGCAGATCACCTGCTTGCTTGAAAAACTACAAAATACTCTCTTGATCAGCTGGTCTCTCACAGGTCAAAGGCTCCTACTTTGGGACAGTGATTTTCCTCATGGAACAAGGTAAGAACAGGCTGACATGTGGGGCTGGCATCCCAGATTCAGAATTTATTCTTTCTGGATCGGTCTCTTTCCAAAGCCAAGGTCCATTAACAGAGCAAAAAGAGATGCCCCAAAACAGACAAAAGAAAATCTCTTAGCCAAGCATGCAGGATCACTTGGACTAAGCTGGAGTACTTAAAGCCCAGTTTTTCCCCTGCAGCCTTTACACAAGTGCCCAGCAGGGACCAGAGAGGTGGTGGATGCCCCATCCCTGAAACATTCCAGGCCAGGTTGGATGAGGTGCAGCTTTTGGCAGTCCACATCATTTACTGGGATTTCATTAGCAGGGTTGCTAATGAGAAATGGGATTGAGGTGTAAGTGAGCATTTTCCTCCCAGGGACAACAGATTGGCCAATGCTCACTAAAAGAAGCAGTAAAAGCAGGACGTGGGTTCTGTGCCATCTGGGCAGCTTCCACAGAGAACGTGTCTGGAGTCTTAGACCTGGAGGAATCCACCTGGCTTCTAGTCAGGGAATGTGTTGCAAGATGCATTTGTACCTTCATGTTTCAGTTTTAGGGCACTCCCTAAGATCAGAGTTTGCAGTTGATGAGTGAGAAGGGAGCACAGTCCAGGCCTATCCAAACCTGGGAGCAGCCACTGCTGAAAGGCTTCACACCCTGCAAAGCCTCTCTTGCCAGGAGCAGCACAACTCCAGAGGCTGGCAAAGGTGAGCCTAAAACTTCATCTCCACGAGATGAAAATCAAGGAGAGCTCATACAATCTTGCCCTGGCAGAAACAACAGCCAAACATCCAGCCCTTGCCAGGCAAGAGAGATGCTCTGTAATGCACTTCTGGAGAGTGCCCTGCAGTTGTACTGACACTACCTGCTCAGCTCAATAACTGCCACAGGACACAGGGCAGGCAGTGGGGAGGTCAGGTGGAAATTAGATTCCAAAAGAGACACTGAGCATTTAAAATTCCCCAGCCTCTGGGGGAGGACAGAATTGAGTTGTTTATTCAGGAGGAAGCATGTCTGGCTAACATTGAGTTTGCATTTAATTGGCACTGATGAACAATAAAGTTGCAAACTCCTTTCACCAAGTGCATGAATGTGCAGAAAACAACCTGCCACAGAACATTATGTAGGAAATACTGTCCTTTGGCATCCTGCAGCCTTCTGCCATGTGAATCACAGCCCATTTAACAATGACAGGGATACTGGGCTGCTCAGGGGAGGGAAAGGCAGCTCTGACCATTACACACCAGCCAACATCATTAGAGTCAATTACCCTATTAGCACTGAAACAGACCTGATACGTGAACAGGGAGCCTCAATGCTCTTCAAGTGCTGCTTTCAACTGGAGATCAAAAATGGGCACAGGAAAACATCCAGCTGCTTACAACCAGCGCTCAGCACCCGGCAGCATTGGGCCCCTAATTAGGATTTAATAAGCTGGTAATTGTAATGGCAGTGGTCTCATTAGCCTGATACCTCATTACTGTGAGCACAGATCAAGTTGAGAAAGCCAGTCAACCTTGCAAGCCTTTCCAAACAAGCAGACAAGAGCTGATTAAAGCAAGCGCCGCTTTTGAGGCAGTTCCTAATGAAAAGTGAAATCACTGCCAATGGGAAACCAACAGTAATTTGTGTCACTCTTTTAAAGAACATCTTTGGTGAGAGGCATGGGACCAGGAAGTTTGTTAATACTAAATAAATGCCCAAAATAAAAAGGAAGAATTTGTAGTCAGCACTACAGAATAAGGAACACCGAACTGGAACAACGCTTGCCCCAAAGAGAGTCCATGGAAGTTGCTAATGACTGCTCGGGGCAGAATCTCTAAAGCAGACCAACACGTTTCTGAATCTCAAAGAACTTCATGGCCCTTGGTTACTCTCTCTGTTTATTGAAGCTGTCACTTCAGGTACACACTTGGACGCTGCTCAATAGCAGCTGAAATCACCCTGTGTTCCCACTGCGGTGCTCAGAGTGTCTTTGATCAAACAAATCTGTCTGCTGACTCTCATCTGCCTCTGTTGGTGCAAGATCATAGCTAAAGGTCTAAAATGAAGTAGTGCATTTATTACTAACAGAAATGCAACTTGTTTTATAAATACCTCTGATTTCAGGAATTCAGATTCAAAAACTGGACTATTTCATGAACAAAACTGGAGCACAGATGCCATTTCTTGCTGGGTAATCCCCTAGAAACCAATCAATCAATAACTTCTGAATACAAATCAAAAAGCCTTTAGGCTCTGTTGCTCACCTTTTTTCCAATCAAAACCATTAAGTTTACTGAGGCCAGGATTTTGCAGCAAGTCATTTTACACCACGTTTTCATCTCAAGAGAGCAACATGAGCAGAGAGTTGGTAAAATGAATTCAAAATAATCAATTCATTAAAATTAAGTATCAAAGAGGCTTCATGAAAATAAAATCTCTAACAAAAAAAAGAGAACATTTCTGACCTTGATTGCTGAGTATCCAACTAGGCAGTTTTAAAGTTCCTGTGAGTGGTTACCAAGGCAGACATAAGTAAAAAAATCTTATACAGGAGGGAATTGAAGGATTAACCTTTTTTTCTTATGAAAAGATGCCTGCAGAACAAATCTTTGTGTAGGCTGCCTTTCAGTCATAAAACACCCTGACCTACCAGAGAGAGAAACTCTGTTCTTATCCTCGTGAGTAATTTTGGGATGGCAGAGGATGTATCTGCACAGAGCTCTTGGAGCAGCAGCCACCCCAAGGGCTGTCACTGCTATCACTCAGCAGCTGTTACCTCCCTGTTCAGAAAAGTAGCAATGGTCATGGCCACCAAAAATGGAGAAAACACTCAGGAGCCTGAAA
Organism: Rhadina sibilatrix; assembly: GCA_013400275.1. Classification (NCBI taxonomy): domain Eukaryota; kingdom Metazoa; phylum Chordata; class Aves; order Passeriformes; family Phylloscopidae; genus Rhadina; species Rhadina sibilatrix. The sequence goes on along the minus strand of VWYO01021848.1, from coordinate 50,318 downwards.
ATGAGATTTTTTTTAAGCAGTTAAGGGGGTCTTTACTATGCTGATGGCAGCACCAAGAGCTGGTGTCTGCCCAGTCCTGCAGGAAGCTGGTTCAGGGAGGGCACACAGCAAAATCCTCTCTTTTGTCTGGTTTTGTGTCTGTCAGCATCAAGAAATGTGTGCCTTTTTTGGGAAAACCCCCAATGAGTTTTGATAAGTAACTTTACAACATTATCAGAAGGGGACCTTTTGTTCCAGTCACAGTATCTCCTTTCCTTTCCTTAAAATGAGATTTCTTGTGGTGTAACCCAGCAACCTCCACAAGGCACAGTTACTCACTAACATCAAAATTAGTGCTAATGCCAGAGTAATGCAATTTATGAACAATCCAAGAAAGCATTCAGCACTTACAATTAGGACATAATTACAAGTTTGAAAGGAACCCAAATAACTATACCTGCTTTTCCTCACACAAGTTACTGGTTTGAGTAGCCAGACCCTTGGAAAACAATTCCACAAATCCTTCTGGAGTAATCAAGTAAGAAGTCCTGGCCTTTTAATGTCATTTTGTGTGACATTATGTTGCTACTGGAGCCCACAGGTTTCCCTGTACTTACCCAGAGGCCAGGCAGCTCTGTTATCTGATGGAGAAATCTATCTCCATGCACTTAGAGGCTTGACAAGATGGGATGAAGTTTGCCTCTCCTGCCCAAAGCAATTGGGCATTTACCTCAGGTACTCCTCAGCAGCACCACCAGATACTGCAGGCTGACCCTTGTCTGGCCACAGATGTATTTTCCTGAGCTGTTTTGGTACTGCCATCCCTGTCAGCAAAGCCATTTCCTCAGGGAAAGCCTTTCCACCACCGAGGCTCAGAGAGCACTGCAGGCAAACTGAGCCCACATAATTTCTCTTACTGCTCCTCAGTGAAGGAAATGATCTGCAATGAGCCCTCCGAGGTCACAGACCTCAGCAGGCTCTAATAAATTGTGTAATTTATTGTCTAACCAGACTCTATGGATCCTTCACATGTCCCAGTTTAACACAACGTCCCTATTTGGTTTGTGCATAATTTAAGGAACAGCTGAGTGCTGTTTCCTTCCTTGTGCAAGACTGGATGCAGCCACGTGTCTGAGCACTTCCCTGCACAAACAGCTCAGCTCAAAGCTGCAGCATTTGGGATTTTGCAGGGAGTTCAGCAGGGGCAGGGCTTTAGTCTGTGTCTGTACCCCTGGCATCCCTCACCACTGGTTTTTGTCACCTCCTTTCACTGTTTGCCTGACAACCACCACAGCATTTTGTGGCGCCAGTTTTGTCCTATGGTTTAGAGGGACTTAAAGTTTCTTATTAGAATATGGACAAGAAGTTACTATGAGGTGAAACAAAGCCCTGACATGTTGAAGCAATGGCCAGCACTGCTGGCTGGCCAGGCACATCCATCTTCAGCACAGATGTCCCCAAAGACCCCCTTGCAGTGTCTTTCAGTCATCGGGCAGATTACTGAAAGCTGGGTTTTTATCTCTTCAACTTCCAGGAATTTTCCACCAAGTGGGAACACAGAGCTTTCTGACAGCTCTGAGTCAGAGTGAAAGGCAGAAAAAGTGACAGCTTTGTATGACTTGAGAATAAAACCAGAGAGAACACATCTGCAACTTCATACATATTGAAGTAGGCTACAAAAAAAGTGACAGCAAAAGAAAATCACACAATGTTGGAACCTACAAATCAGGAGAACCTGACTGACAGCACAGCAACACCTAGAGAATAACAGACTAGAATTGCTGGTAGAAAATTTAAATATATTTAAATTAATTCCCCCATTCCCGAGAAAGCAATTATGTTGACGCTGGAAGTACCTAAGATTTCAATCTGTTTTGAAATATCAAGCTGTCAATATTTTCATCCATTTTGCAAATAACCATTAAGGGGAATTAAAATGCAACATTGCTCAAGGATTGCCAGTACATCATCCACACAGGAGAGAGATTAAAGCTGCCTTGACAGCTGCAGCCTCACCCAGCTGCAGCAGATGAACAGCCCACTCCAGAGCAGCACTCAAGGACAGGAGCTGGGAGGGGAAAGGATGCAGACAGCTCTAACGTGGTGTAAAGGCTCTCCAGAGCACATTTGGACAGCCAGAAGCACAGATCAGAATTGCTAAACCCAGAGGGATTCAGGTCATGATGTTTCTCCTCAGAAAAAGACAAAGAGACTGTCGAGGTGCATTGCTGTTCTTCCTTAACTAAGCAGTCTCGCCCTGTCCCAGCCTTTCCCCTGCAAGCAAAGCTGGTTGGAGACACACAGAGGAGCCCAGACTGTGCCCTGGGCTAGGGGGGATGATGGGGATTTGAAGGTGTCCAGCATCACCCAGTCAGAAGACACTGGCTAGCTGAAATAGAGACAATATTTGAAAACCACATGAAAAGTTACAGATTTCAGGCACAACTCAGGCAACACACTGCAGAAGCTAAAAAAATACTGGAATTGTGAGTATTGGGGCACACACAAGTTTTGCACAGTCTCAGTTTGTGGTCAGAGATAAGCTCTTCCAAGTGGTGAAGTGCTCCCTCCATTCTGCTCACGAGTTGTCATGTCCAACATGACCCAGGACTTTTTCATTAGCTCTTTATGATTCTGAAAATTCTCAGAGATTAATATTGAGGCCTAAGCCTGTGGCAGGATATTTATCTTAGCCAAGAGAAGAATTATTTCTTCTGTTTGAATATCCTTCTCTTGCTTTAAATTCAGTTTATTAGCCTTAATTTGACTGATGAAAAATCAAATAAGTCACATGGTTCAATTAAAAGCAGCCAGACATGTTGGGCTTTTTCCTGTGCAAATGTAGCCCACAAACAAAGAGAATAATATAATAATGGCCAAGGCATTTGTTTGTATCCACCAGAAGAAGAATTCATCAGACTAAAGCAATCTTGAACTAAGTCACTCTGAGGATGCAAACCAGCAGAAGGTTAAATTAGCTCCCCTAGGAACTAACTTCAAATGTATTATGTTTTCAGGATGTTTTTTTAAAATCAATAGAGCTCTTGAAGTACTTTATACACAACCAACAATTGGTTGCAAAGCAGCTACATCAGTGTAAGGCTGGTTTGTCCTACCCTGGAATGGCTAAAAGGAAATGTACAGAGACCTCCTGCCCCCCCAGCACACAGCTCCCAGCCAGGCTCAGCAACCCTGCTCTCCTCAGAACACTTTTACCAGCACATGGCTCTAAACTTTGGAACACGTGAAAGAACAGCCTTGACCAGCCAGGAGCAATCACTGCTGCTCTGGCAGGACTCTGGTTTTGTAGTTTGCCCAGCCTGATTCAGCTTTCTGCTCCTTTCTTCCCCAAGGCCCATGTGAGAGTGCTGTTTTCACAGAATCACAGACTGGTTTGGGTTGGAAGGGACCTGAAAGCCCATCCAGTGCCACCCCTGCCATGGGCAGGGACACCTTTCCCTATCCCAGGGTGATCCAAGCCCCATCCAGCCTGGCCTTGGGCACTGCCAGGGATCAGGGGCAGCCACAGCTGCACTGTGCCAGTGCTTTACCACGCTGAGTAAAAGAACTTCTTTCTAACATCCAACTTGCTCTCTTACAGCTTAAAGACATTTTCTGCTCACTTACACAAATACAGAGCAAAGGATAATCTTTTGTTTCCCCATTTATTAGGCAAACCTCCTCCCATCCCTGAAGGTCAGCCCTGGGCTACACACGCTGTCATTACACCTGTAATTAAAAACCTCCCTGCAGCACACGTGGCCCAAGCCTGAGGCCTTGGGCACCACTGTGCACCCAGCCCCTGCCCAGCTGAACACAGACCCTCCATGCCCAGCCCACACAGGATTTGGGAACAGGAAGCCACAATTTGGATTCCTATTTCCAAACCACAAGAGCCCAGGGACGATACAGCTCAGGAGGTGCATGGTGGCTTTGCTAAATGTGCCTCAAAGGTGACTCCTGGTGTTTGCAGGTCACTGACTGTGGCTCATTTGAAAGTAACAGAGAAGCAAAAGTGACTTTGATGAGGCATCAAAGTGCCCTGTAGATGGAACAGCAGCAACTGTGGATGTGAAGCTTCAGCCAGAACAGCTGAGGCTGCTGCACTGCTCTGCTCAGTCTCCTTTGCTCTGTTCAGACCTTCAGGTGCCTGGAGAGTCTCCCAAGATGAGCAGCTGTGCTGGCAAGCTGACAAGAGGACCTGTCAGGCCGAGTTTGCAGCAGATTTGCAGAAACTCTTTGCTGAGTAGAGTAGGTGAAATACTATGCTAATTTTTTTCTTGTTTCCTTTTACCCAAGGAAATCCTCAGTTGATCAGCAGGGTAAGAGCGTGACACCACAAATTTCCACCTGAACTTCTGTCACCTGTGATGTAAGAGTTCAGACCCTTAGGTCTGCCCAACAATTCCTATAATGGAGAAGCTTTTCCACATGAAGAAATTGCCACTGGGAAGCTACACAGCAGGAACTGACTGTGCTCCCAACAGATAGAGGTCCCATCCCAACCCCACAGCACTGGGGTCCTGCTCATTGCTGTGTCCACAATAAGTTGACGAGGAGTTGAACATGAAACGTGAAGTTCCTGTGCCATCACCCAGGGAAGTGCAGAACATTGACTACAGAGAGCTACAGGACTTCATTTCACTCAGCAAGGGGATGAGAGCTCCAGACCACATCTGGTTGCAGTGATTTACAAAGTGATGCACTGGGAAAACCTGATCCTAATTCTGCTTTCACCAGGAGGAGCTGCCACTACCCACAAATGGCATCTCAGCACTCTTGACAGACAGCTCTAAGACAGGGTTAGCTTGATATACAGCAGTATAGCACAAAAAGGCAAAGTCAATGCTGGGAACTATTAAAAAAGAAATAATAAAACATATTTATGCCAGAAAATGAATGAACTGAAGATGCAGTTTTTCATTCCATGTCACATTCCCAGAGGGAAACAGGAAACAGAAGTATGGAAGCAGGGTTTCACTTTATGGGTGTCTCTCCCCTGCATATCTGTAACTATGGCACTCTCTGCAGAAGATTGGAGCCATAACTGGAAAGCACATTTCACTTGAATATGCATTCAGAAGTTATAACTGAGGGAACAAATAGGATAATGAGATTACTTCCAATACAAGTAGATAATCACCAGGTATGACGCATCTCTCTGCATTTTAAGGGAAATTATTATTCTACAGCTTGGATGGAATTCTGCCTCAGATCCATTCCAACAGACATCCAAACTGTGTACCTGAAACAAGAGGCTGTCTAAGCAACTGGGAACAGCAGGTGCCTGCTCAACAAAGAATACAGAAGTAATTAAGAAAAAGAACCCAACAGGCCTGTTTTCCTTCTGCTCTTGCCTTATACTCTTGGTCCTGTTGGCCAAGTTCTGCTTCCAGCTCCTTCCACGAGGTGGGTTCAAGTACCAGCAGCTCATGGCCAGTAACTGGCCCCAAACCAGAAATCTGGGAGCACACCCATTTACTGATGTGTGGTACCTGCTGAAGAATCTTGTGTTTCACGTTGACCACACAGGGAATTTGAGTCAGGAGCCTCAGATTTCAAGCCCTGACCTGTTTCAAATGGGCTGAATGCCACTGCTCAGCCACTCCAGCCACAGGAACAGGTAACTGAGGAGGTACAAGGTGAGTTTACAGTCCATCAGCTCTCCCTCAGTGACTGTGCAGAGGCATCTGGGGTGTTTGCTGGCAGTGCAATTCACTCCCTGGTCACTGGATGTTTCCACAGGACAGCAGAGTGACCCTTACCCCAGGGATCACCTCAGCAACTCAGCAGAGCCTGCAGACCCCCATCTATGCCATCCCTTGAACAGGAGCTCTCCTCCTGGCAAGGCTCCTCATCCACAGGGCAGCACCTACAGCCATCCTGAGATTTTAATTTATGAACTGTTCTCTGTACAAAACTGTCCAGTTTGCTGATAGATGGCAAATGGTGCAAACCACGAGTAACAACAAATAAATTACTTGCTGCTCTCCAACAGACTCCAGTGCTGATCCAGGTCATCATAGAAACTGGAACAGTTTTTCTTAAGGAACAACTAATTGAAAAATAGTACTAATGAGGCAATAAGTGCTATTACTAAATCCATTCTGTTGTCATCATTAGGCGAGTCAACATTCCTGTTCTGTGCTAATTAGGTCAGATAGCAGAAGCTCAGAAGGAAGAACATTAACCAAGAGTACTGGAGTGTTCCAGAGACAGCCAGAGACAGCCAGAAGGGATTTCTGAGTACTCATTGCCTATGGAATTTTGGAATCCCCTTAATAAGTCATTCCAGCTAGATCAAGATACATTGGTTTAATCCTTTCCCTCACTCTCTCTAGCAAAGCACAAAGCACTTAAGTCAAGGAGTTTTCAGCTGAGGCCAAATCAGCACGTTTGTCCTGTTTTGCTCATGCAGTAATGCTGATTTTCTGTCCTTCCTGACAGACAGGGGGCAACTCCCCCTCACAGGTGACTTGGTCCCCACTGAAAGCCACTCTATTTCAGTGCTACAAGGAGGAAATTTAGATTCTCCAGCCTTTTTCTCCTAACAGGCACTAGGGACATAAAAATATCTTGTTGGGCCAGTATCACACTGACTTGTGCTAAATTTACAAAGTAAATTCCCATGGCTTGTAACTATGAATAACACCTGCCAGAGTAAGTCCACACCTAGCTCATGCCTGCCATGATAACCAATACCTGAAGTTCCTAAGCTACCAAAAAGATCCTTGTTTATCCCAGATGAAATCCAGGATGGCTGCAGTCAACTGATCTGAAAGGCACACACTGTGTGCTGAACTAAGTGCCCTCTGGATATCTTGTGCATGTCAAGGCATCACACAAAAAACCAAACCAAACCTCTTTGTTTTCTCTCTGCTGGAGCTGGGTTGATGACAGGAGTCAAATTCAAGGGGTTGTTTTTTTATTCCACAGTTCTAGAGAATACTCCTTTCACTAGGGTTGTCACAGTGTACATGAGAAACATTTTTCAGTCACTCAAAACATGCCCTTTGTAGTTTTTTGGGGGGTTTTGTTTGGTTTTCTTAATTGTGAGAAAGTAATCAGGTCAGGGATAAATTAAAAGGGATTAGTCTGGCTGATCACATTTCTACCAAATGACAGGAGTCAAAAACTTCTTGGATGCATTAATCTGTAAACATTTCCCCAACAACTGCAGGAAGGAGATGCAGCTGAAGAAGGGTTGGGTACTTACTTGGTTAGACCCCCACCCCACCATTTGTACCAAAGACCATCTTAAACCATGTATCAATAACTGCCAACCATTAGTCAGCATGCTGAATTCAACTATTTCAACTTCTCAAATAAAGAAATGAAATTAATCTAAAAATATTTTAATGTAGCAAGCTTGGCTATAGAACCAGTGCAACATAAAGAGGACACCCATTGTATAACCAACTTTACTGCTTAACAGAGTAAGCTACAGATGCAACAGATTCACCACAAGTTATTTGGTTAAATTAAATACTGAAGTCAGGATCATGCTGTTGGTAATTGTGGTTTTACAGTACCAATGCTCCAGTTGGCTGAGTTAGTTTGACTGTAAGTAAAATGCAAGTTTACAGAGAAACAAAATAATTTAGTATAGTATCCTGTATTCTGTCCCATGCTCAGTCACAATGATAAAGTCTGCAACAGATAAACAACATTTCAGCATTATGTAAATAATGCCAAAACATACAGGAATTGTAATGCCAAATTTACAACATAATACAGTGCTTAACAGATTCCTCAGGTATGGGGGCCAGTGGTGACAATGCTAAACAGGACTAGAAGCATCCAAGCCCTACTCAGTGCATACACAGTTGACCACACTGACAGGAATGCTTTACCTTTTGATGGAATTGTCACTCTGGGAATTTGTGTCCCAAACATAATGCAATTGAAAATGAATGTTAAACCCTTGCCTCAGAGATGAAGCAAAAGCACTACATGTAATTCACAAACCTGAACCAGAAGAAAAAAACACTTTAAAAACAGAGAAAAGCTGTGATCACTTGACAAAGATGACAGAGCTTGGTTACTGTACTGTGTGAACCAGGATGGTAATGAAGTTGTAAACAAACTTTAACCAAATTAGGTTAATGCATCTATTCTTAATTCAAGAATATTGCCATTTCAGCAAACAGTGATTTTTAAAGCTAAGGACACTATCAGAGGTTTTATTTTTCATTTAAAGCCAAAATTTTAAAAACCTGGAAGCTGGCAAATTATTTTTGTTCCTTATTAACCTTCATTAACTTCTCCACAGCACACTTCAACAAAATTTTCAAACCCCTGATTTTATCTAATTCTGTTCCAACTTAAGTAGCAATGTTGGAGCAGACACTACCAACACCTGAAAATCCCTTCTCAGGGTGGCTTGGTTCACACCACTGGGCATTGTTCTACATTGAACACAAAATACTGAAGCATTAGGTCTTAATTGGAAAAGAAACACTTCCTCAAAATTAAACAGGCAGTGGAAATATGCAAAGAAAAAGGGAAATCTTATTTGAATCTGTCAGTCCCAGCAGTGTCAAACTCATTCTTCCTCCTCCAGCCTCCAACCAAACCACATTGCCAAAGTGGCTGATGAGACACTGATGGAATTAAATCCACTGACATAAAGCCTGGATACAAAACAAAAAGAAACTTTGTCCCTGCCGCATCTATTTTTTTCTTTTTTTCTTGCATTTTGTAATGAACCCATACAAGCATGAAAGGAATTGTGTTGGTATTTTGTATTGTTTTTTTTTTAAAAACAGGCATAAGAGTTGTGCCAGACAAAACTGAACAAACTTTTATTTCACTTCAGAAAGACTTTTTTTTTTATATTACCAACCTATTTCTCTTCATAACTAAAGGCGATAAAAAAAAATTCATAGTAATGAAAAAAAAACCCCAAACCCTGTAAATCAAACTGCTTTTTCAAGTATGTTTCTCCCCTCATGAAAGAGCTGCATTAGCCATACTGCTGATCAAAACCCACATCACAATGAGCAGACTCAGCCCCTAGGCCCAGATCCCCTGGAAATGGGCTCAGCTGGATCTCCAGGACACAAGACTGGAGGCAGATGGGCACATGCATCCTGAAATCCCTGATTCTGACTGCATCCACTGTCACAGCCCAATCACATCCCCCCAGCAGGAGAAATGGCACAGGAGCCACAGACTGATGTTGGACAGGTACCATTGTTCAGCCCAGTGCAAATCTTGTGCTGATGGAGATGCACTTTGCAGAGCTACCAGACTGGAGAGTTTTGCCCACAATGTTTTTACACAGCAGAACATAAACCACATCCAGGTGTTTTGTTCAGTCTGGAATTCTCATCTCCATCTATTGCAATTATGGAATCACAGAATAGTCTGAGTTAGAAGGGACAAGGTCACCATCCAGTCCAACTGTTGAGGCCAATGGAAAGTCAGTGAGGGGGATTCTACAAGAGTTGGTCCCTGCATTAAACACTAATACACGTCAAAAATAAATGGGGACAAACTTCCAAGTCACAATTAGTGATGGTGCTAGGTTCAACTTTTCTTCCTTTCCTCCTTATTTTCACTTCCCATTAATGCAAGAGAAAAGTGCAACTTTGCAGCATGTTTGTTCACATCAAGTTTTTCCTCAAGAACACATTTTGCAGTAACAAAATATGGTCTATAAAAGTCGCAAAGTGCACAAGCTGAAGGCACAGAGTACAAACACATAGGAAAACAGATTTCAAAATACCAAGTAACACAAAAAAGAGATAAAAGAAAAATCTGGAATTCAAAACTCCCTGACAGAAGATACATTTATATGGGACCAACTCTTGAAAGGTGACAGATTTTAAACAAATAATGCAAAATAATGAAACTTTATTCTTATTATTTAAGTAGAAGCTCCAGAAAATAACTTGAAGTTTAAAATCAAATACACTGACGTGTTAACTAGTTTTAAGAATGTCCTTAATATTAAGAAAAGAGTGCAAAAAGGATTCTTCCATTCTAACGCTTTTGGAAGCTGCTGATTTTGGCTGCCCATTTCCACTTTGAAAGGATTGTTTTTCAAGGTGCATTCCTCACAAAGGTCGCAGAAGAAAAGCTTGCTGACAGGCCAGACCAAGGAATCATGTCTTTCAAAGTCATCCCAACTGTAGCAGCAACTGACATTTTCATATATAAAGAAGAGAGTCCAAAACTCTTCTTTGAGGCATAGTTCGTGTCAGAGCTTGAGTATCAGCAGTTGCAAAGGAAGCTCCAGACACCTGTGCTCCTCCAGTGTCTGTTCTGGCTAGGAATAGAAGCTGATCCAGTATATTCACTATCTGTATCCCCTGGAGCTTGCACAAGCTGATGAGCCATCTGAAATCATAGAAAAAGTTGAGAAATTCTCTCATATTAAACTTCCACATTACGTCCCTTGCAACCCTTCCCCCAAAACACAGCAGAGTCTTCAAAACATTCACAGTGTAAACAGAAGCTGATAAATCACATAAATGTCCATTCAGTCATTTCAGCCTATAATAAGAGCTCATCATAAAACTGTGTGGCATTTTATGGTAGGGAATAAAGTGAACATACTCAGCTGAAAGCACATGAGGAAACTTGGTGGTAAGAGGGCCATAAAATGAGCAGAAGTTAACAACAGTACCAGAACAGATACCATTCCCCAATGGCTCTACATCTAAGCAGTTTGTATTGCTTCTTGGCAGGGTAAAGGTTCCATTGCAGACAGCTGTTACATGTGGAGATGCAGCCTTTGACCCCTCCCCACCCTGAGAAGCCAGAAGTCCACCAGGACCTGAATGCCCAAGCTGTGAGGGGTTGGAGCCCACTGCAGGGCAGGGTTGGATCTGTACTTACTGTAAGTTAACTCTTCCCCAGCTCTCTTGCGTGACTCACCACCTCTGTGGGAGAAGGCAAAGAAAGGTGTTTTCATGATAACCTCAATTAAAGATGTCCCTGCTCCTCTGGACCTTCAAAGGTCCTTACCAACCCCAACATTCTGGGATCCTCCAAACAACAGTGAAATACCTCAGCACAATCAGCAGCTTCTAGAGATTTAGAAACAAAATGCAAACATAATAACAATATTACTACTTTTTCAATCTCAATTTACCTAAAGTATAAACTGTATTTCATAGATTTAATTAGCTCACCCTTTGGCTACAGACAATAGGATTGATCTCATAGGACAATCTTCTACAAAATGAAGATGTGGAAAAAACGCTCATATGCAGTTGGAGCTTAAAACGTACATAAAACTGTTTTCCTCATTTTGAACTCCTCAACCAAACTTCATAGAGCTATGTTAAAAAGCTCTGCATCTGTCAGTCTGAAGAGATGCTCCTGAATCTTACAGACTCTAAGCAAGTCTGAGCTGACAACATTTGCTTTTTAAGCAGAAGATTTTAGCACTTAATGGTGTTAATAAGCTGTTGTTCTTCAACTAGAAGTTGATGTGCAATTACTGCTGCTGAATACACCTCACTGGGCTGTGTTCCTCACGGTTATTGCTTTCAGTCTTACTAATTCTGATAACAGTTCTGCTTACAAGTGCATTTCACCAGTTTCATACTGCTTAGAGAATTAAACGTGACATTTCAAGTAACAACAGTCTGTATCCACAAAACCAACTGGTTTTTCGAAATTCATTTTGCCTTGCAATGGTCAGTGTCCCTTACTCCCTTCCCAGCCTTTCATACAGTCTCTCTTCCTTACAGAACCAGCCAAAGAACATCACAGCCAAGTCTCTCAATTTCAGGTAACTAAAATAAAAACATTCTTCAAACCAGTTGGTTTTGTGGATACAGACTGTTGTTACTTGAAATGTCACGTTTAATTCTCTAAGCAGTATGAAACTGGTGAAATGCACTTGTAAGCAGAACTATTATCAGTTGCCTACAGCACTAGTAAGACTGAAAGTTTGACAACACCAAATTGTTCCCTTTTCTGTTTTGTTCTGTACATTACATTCTTTTGTCAGCATTATACGCCTACCCAGTCACAAAATCTCACACTTCTATTTCTTGGGCCAAACACACTGCTCTTCTCAGCCCAGGGTCTTAAGGTTTTATTTTATGCTTCTCTCTCAAAAAATTATTTTCCTCAACAGACAGCCTTACAAGGAAAGTGTCTGCACCATGTCATTTGCATTTGGGTCAACAGTACAGCTCTGAAGCTCAATAATTTACCAAGCTTTGAAGAGAGAGATGACCTTTGAGGAAAACCACAGGGTATGAAATCCAGAAATACACTAAAAATACCCACATCTAGTAAGTGTTCAAATTACAGGGCCAGACTCTAAGCATTGCAAAGGTAACAGGGAAAATGAAGATGTTTTCTCTTTATGAAGAAATGAACCTCTTGGGAGTAGAGCACGAGGCTTTTCCAGCCTGATCTTAGATTGTCAGAGTACAGCAGAAATGGTGAATTGTGCTGTGCCTTTACCTGGGCAGAAAAACAGAGCTGCACAGAGCAACAGGCATTGCCCAGAGGGAACAATTTACAGTATGAACATTTTCTGCTGTGCCTTTTATTGTTTGTTCCTCTCCCTTTTCCCTCTCCCCAGGTTCAATACTCAGATGGGAAATGTCTATTTAAAATAAACACCTTGCCTGTATAAATAACTCTGAAAGTGGAGTAAGGAGAAAACTGACATTTTCAGAAGCACCATGAATGAGAGCTTATAGAGAATAAACAGCCAAAGTAAAGGTTGAAGTTGAACAGCAGCACAATTATGCAGCAGAAGCACAACCAAAACCCAGGGACACATGACGTGCAAGCAGACTGATCAAAAAATTTCAAGCCTTGCAATCATCTACTTTTTAGGTACCATCTGCAGGGCTGTTAGTGCTCAAAAGACATTGAAAATAAGGCCATACTTCAGATACTGAATTGTGAAGGTTCTTTATTCTCTTAAATTATTTCTTCAGTATTTTTAGGTGTATCTGTTCTTACCATTTCAGGATTGTCCTGCACAATCACTACTAAAGATTAATAACTATTACCTAGTAAATCCATTCTGAATAAGCTCTCTTTGAAGTTTCTGGTCTTGAGCAGCATATTCCTGAAGCTCAGATTCCACAGCAGGGGGTAGAATATTTGGGATGAATTTAGAAAATAAAGCTGGTGCCATCTGTACCCATTCTGTAAGAAGAGACAAAGCAATAACAAAATACATGGAAGAGATATTTTGTGAAAATTTTACAGTTTGACAAATGTAACTTTATTTTGAATACATATTAGGATCTTGAATCAAAAAAAAAAAAAAGAAAAACCCCCAAATCCACAGAAACTGTGCCTTAAAGCAGAACAAATAATGAGACTGTTGAAATCAGATGTTTACACGGAGATGGAGGAATTACTATTTTTTTCAACCTCATCATCAAATAGAAATTCAGTTCTTGCTGCATCTCACAGGACCTGCTGAGTCTCTGGACACTCCTAAGGACAAGCAACTGATGATCAGCAAACTCACTTGGATAATTGGATAATGATTGTAACACTTTACTCTGGGAAATTTATCCCCAAAATGTACCCTTCTCTCCCCTGAGCCTTACTCCTAAGAAGCACAGTAGTATCATCATACATCACTACTCCTCCATCCCCATTTCAAAGGAATTCATGCATTTCTCTCATTGATCTTCCAAAGCTTAGACAAACACTTATTTAATGTTCATAATATAATTCTAACCTGTACTAGTTCAGCTTCAGGAAAAAAAAAATGTAATTTAATTTCACTACACTTAACATTGTTTTACAGGAGCAAGACAATTTACCTTGAAATTGTTTCAAGGCTTTAAGACTAAGCAAGGGATGAAAATTGGCTTTACAGCAACTGTATAGCAAATTCTGAGAAAAATAAATAGCCCTCAACTATTTCTGCAGCCAGACTTTCCACAGGCTGTAAGAGTTACCTGAAATTTGATTTTTCCTTAGGAAAAAAAAAAGGGATGTTTTTAAATTCACTGAGGAACATTACGAGTTTTTATACAATTCCCACAGCCCTGCAAACTGACTGAGGGAGCACTCAATCCCCTTATCCAGATCAGTGATAGAGGTTTTAAAAAGGACTGGCACTAATACTGAGCTAGGATTAAAAGAGAGTCTTCTCTGGCAACATCTGGAAGTCTGACAGCTGTTAGCAACTTTCAACCTGAAGAGAAAACAAAGGAAGGGAATGAGAATGGGAAGCCCCTGGCTGTCAGCTGCCAGGATGACTTCTCCCTCTGTACTGCAGACACTCAGGCTGCTCTAACCCCACAGCACCTTCCACTGGCCCCCTTCCTGCTCCACCTCCCCAGTTATCTGCTCCCAGTCCAAGAAACATCCAGTGGAGCAATACCAGAGAAAGTGAGCAGCACTGCCTCAGAGGAACCCTTGAGGTTTCCTGAGGCAGTGGACTGATTCAGAATTCATCCCCAAGAACCAGGGTCACCAAGGAACAGCCTTTTAGAGAAAGAAGTCTATCCTGGGCTCTTCAACAACTCAAAATCTGGTTAATCCCATGGTACCAGCCCAAAGCAGTGTCTGCTGTGCTGTAGACAGCAAGAAAGGGATCATCTGAAACACCTGAAATCTTAAGTCCATCACCTACAATAGGAAGTATGGTCAAGGAACAACCACCCTGAATTACTTTCAAAAGAGTAAGACTTTTATACTTATGTATACACCCTTCCTATCTGTGGTGCTGAACACTTTCTAAAACTGAAATTAGCATTGCCCTAAAGCTGATGGAAGTGTGTTAATTTTCCTGATGTAAAAATGATCTTTGCTTACAGAAAGTGCATTTTGTACATGGAGAGTCCACTATATTCCTGGTTTGTACAGATGCTAAAAATTGCACTAAAGCTTTTGGTAAGGGATTCCCATTCTCATCTCTATTTTCAAAAATGGGGACTGCAAAAACAAACTGAAGCTCAGGCACAATCCTCTCAGGCACAGTAAGAAACTGTCAGTACTGTAAAAGGAAGGGAAACAGGTACTATTTATTTATGGATATTTTGAACACTTCCTGTTTCTAAAAACTTCCCAAAACACATGGTAAGGCTCTCCTCAGTTCTCCAAAACTTAGAAAAACAAAGATTCTTGTACAAAATTGATTGAAATCCGCAACACCATTTTCCTTTCGATATAATTGTTGTTGCATAAGATGCCATGATGTATTCACAAGTTAAATTAAGCTCTTCCATTAAATAATACCAACAAAACAATGGCTTCATAAAAGAAATAGTCAGTCATTCACCTCATGCCAAAGACCTGGTTGTTTGAAGAGTGACTCTTAATACAACTTTCACCATTTCAGTACTTCTAAATTTCTGCCATGACTGACTCATTAACACCCTTCTTTCCTTATTTTCACAGAGGAGGAATAGATCTTCCCTTTGTCTCCAGAACAAAGGGTTGGATTGTTTATTTTTTTAAAAAATATTTGGTGTTCACACGGTACCTTGCCCAGGTGACAGACAGGCAACAAGAACCAGGGTGGAACTGAGCATTCTGATGCACAAAACACAGCACACTTTGGTTGGTAACTGTGCATTAGTTCAAGAGTGGACACATTTTGGCAAACAAATGATAATCACAAGATGAGATCAGTACAAACATTTTTCTTCTTACCTGGTCGTAGTGTATACAGGCCTTTCACAATATTTGCCATGGTTGAAGGAGTTATTTGAAACGGTGTTGACTGAGCTTCCAAAAGTAAAGCTGAAACAAAATTAACAAAATCAACAACTTTTCCAAAGAAATACAGGCTCTTACACATAGAATTTTTTTTAATCAAGAAAGTACAGTAATTGTGCTTTTTTTGGCACCTGATGTCTTCACAAAGAAAGCAGCCACATATCTGATTTCAACTTATTCTCACGAGTAATAAAACATCACCTTTAGATAGAAGTATCCTGCCCAAATTATGTAGAGTGAAAATGGCTAATAACTTACTTTTCATTCATTGAAGGTTAGCAGAGGTTCAGCAAAACCAAGCAGCTGATGGCTTTAAGTATTCAGACACAGAACTGAAGCAAACTCATACCAAGTGTGTTAAACACCTGAAGATCCACAAATCCTTACTTTACAGCATTTAGAATCTAATTACTTTAGAATTTAGAAACACAAAACTAAGGATGGATTGAAAGTCTATGCACGTGTAGTGCAAAAATTGTAAATGTCAAAGAGGAAAAGTTGTTCTTCTAAACACAAGTTAATAATTGCACCTTTCTCTTGAGGAAAAGACTGCCAATAGCACATTTACTGTTTCTGTTGTGATGTACAGGTTTTTATCCTTATTTGTATTTATGTGAGTTTTGCACATACATCTGAACTATAAAAACACACACACACACAAAAGAAAGAAATTAAGAAAGTGTAAACCAACTGCTACCTCTTGATTTTCACTTGTGCCCACCATAGGAGGAGAAATGACTCCTAAAATTCTACCTAAGGGATATGGCTCTTGGACTTACATTGGAGAAGCTCTGCTTTTTCAGCTTCAGAGCATCTCCAGTTCTGGCTTCAGCATCTGCCATTAGAATACTTAAATAGAAAGAAAAATCTTCAGTAGCATGTTTTTTCTTCTCTTTCTGAAACTATTTAAGTGACTCATGTCATAGGGAAATTAAAACAAAGTACTTTTTTGTAACCTTCAAGTAATCAAAGTTGTTATGTTTAACTGTTATAGATGAATTTGTTTTACAAAGAGTCATCTTAGAAGTGCTTGCTCATCTCAGCTGAAGCCTTGAGGGTGTGAGAGCCTGTGATTTGTTCTGTAATGACATATTTGCAGCCCCTTTTCCTAGAGATTTGTCAAACAGGCTCTTGGCAGCCAAGAAAGATGGAAATCACTGAATTAAAATGGGCATAGTGCTTTATAAGGTGACAGCAATACACAATCCAAACAATGTGTGTGCAAAGACAAATATTTATATAATTAATTACACTGTGGCCACTTCAGCCTAAGCATCACCAATAGATTTGCAAAGTATTCAAAGAACTGCGAATTTGATCTTCATGTGCAGATGTTAAATTATGCAAAACAAATTATTTAAAACAAAAAATCTTCATTACTTGACTGCAGCTTCAGAAATAAACATTTCTTATCTTGTTTTCTGCAAATGCACACATCACCTGCTACAATGCAGATTTAAATTACTCATTCCTGATTTACAGTCAATAAATACAAGCATAACTATTATGTTCAACAAGATAACAAAGTAATGGCATGTATTTCCTGATTCTCAATAAAGTAAATTAAAGAATATCCTGTTCAATAAGCCAGACAGTATGAACTAACCCAACTTGTCCAAAAGCTGGACATTAAGCCTCAAAAAATGAATAGCACTGCTGCAGGATTTGTGTTTTCAAAACGATTTCCATAAGAGCAAAGAAGACTCCTCTCAGGATAGAACCAAAACATTTCAATGTAAATTTAAAGACAAAGTTGTAAGGGAAGATTCAAAGATGTAAAAGTTCTCTGCACACAAATTCATCTTCAGTTTTGCAATGAAACAAACTTAGACATTCATTCAATCCTGTATTATGCCCTGAAGGGCTCACTCAAGGAACAGAAACAACTCTGCCAGAGCTGTTGTTATTTTACAATCTCACAAAGACCAACAAATACTAAGGCTTTGACTCTTGCTTTATTATAATAATTAGTGAGAGTCTGTAACACAGAAGTTACACAGACTCCTTCTACCCACTCCCAGAACTGCACCTGCAGCATTTACAAAGATAGTGGAGGGAAAGGCAAAATAAAACTGAACCTCAGCTGAATGAGAGTGGTAATGACACCATAAGACCATCTGACCACCTCCACAGTGCTCATGAATTAATACCACATTCTACAGACTAAGTAACTAACGTGTGAACAAGTTAATTAACCTGTAAAGAGTCCTGAAAATAACTCCTGGCAGAATCAAGAAGTATGGGTTCCCATGATGAAATGCATTAAATGCAGAAAGATACAAAATGCTTTGAAATATTCTTGAACACAACACCCAAACTGGCCTCAAGGAATCCTGAGGAACAGTGAAGGAACACTACTGCAGTGAGGTATGAACCTGCAACACTTCAGATACTCTGCAGTAATCAAGTTACCCCAATACTGCAGAGTAGCACTGGAGACCCATGTCCCTGGATGAACATTTAAGATTTCCTAATTACACTGGGGCACTTTGCACAAGGTCCAGGAGCTCAGTAATTCCAGGAGTAGCAGATGATATCTTAACAAGCTGAAATTCACTTGTTCATAACTCAAGACTGACTTGCAGAAACTAGGGTTTACCTGTTCTAAAAAAGCTTTTTCTATCCTTCAACATTCCCTTGAAAACAGATTTATTTTACTTGCTGAAGATGTAACTTTTCTGGCAGAACAATAAAACTTTTGCAAGTTAGTAAAACAAGGGCTTTTTTTCCCCTCCCTCTGTAGTAATCTAACAGAACTTCAAAGTAAGCCATTTTAAAAATCATACCTAAGAATGACTTAGGCAGATGTGTTCAAAGTTGTAACTACTCAACAATGCACCTGATAAAAATTAGAAACCATACTCCCACTAAAAGCAACCCCAACAGCTTCCACACCAAGACATTAGTCAGCTGTAGCTCTCCAGTCTCCAACAGCAGCAGAACCCATTGCTTAACATAAACAGATGCTGGGGGTCTTTGTCCTGCTGTACAAACTGTGCTTTTTTAGCACTCAATTCCACAATGTCTGCAATGTCTGTATTATCGTACAGAGCAGCAAGTTCAAGACCTGCAGGGAATTGAGCCCTTACATAAGGGCACAGCATTTCTGCCCCACGGGAGGATCTGCAGATCTCATGGAGTCAAATCTGTAGTAGGATAAATTACCTTTCCCTCAGCCAAATTATTCAGGGCCCATCTGACCACACAAACCTTTCCACTTCACTGTGATAAAATCCCATTCACCTTGAGGATGGGAAGATGGTTTCTTTATCCCAGTCCATACAGAGCACTGGATTGAACCCCGATGCCAACAGCAATTAAACAGGGAGGGAATTGCCACAGCTGGCAGACAAAATGCAGCTGAAAGTTGTTGTTGTTGCCATTTTGGGTTGTGGTTTTCTGTAGCTTGGTCAGGGTTTTGTGTTTGTTGTTTGTTGTTGTTATTTGGCTTTTTTGGTTTGTTGGGGTTAGTTTGTTTTTTTTGTTTTGTTTTTTTTTTTTTATCTGCTGCCTATTTTATTATTATTTTATTTATTATTGTCTGATGAAGTTTGATCATATATTACCTTTTCACTGCTTTAACCTAGGTACAGTTCCTCATGTTAATTACTGATCTAGAACTTCAAAAGCCTTTTGAATGAAAACTGACTTTCTCTTTGGCTTAAGCCTAACATTTGCAGTTATAGCAAACTCCTCATGATACTAGAGTTTCAACTTCCTTTAAACAGAACTAAAAATGTATTCTTGCCAACTTAAATTCTTTATAACTTTGTAATGAATTAAAATGTAGAGCAGAAAAAAAAGACATAAAAAGTTTTTATTATTACACATTTGACACTAGGCATTTAATAAAGCCACAGCCTACTTTTAAAATATTCAAGACCAAAAGCTTTATTAAGTATGTAGTAAAAATGCTACAAAAAAAAAATCTGAGTCTTAATCACATGGAAAATATTCAGTGCTGTAAAAAGAATAAATACAAAAAACAAAGCTATAAATGTAGTGATATATGCTTTTGGTCTTGTATAATTGGAAATAGGGCTATATTTTCACATTTATAATTTTATGAGGTCTTACTGAAGTTGGAATATTATTCCTATTTCTTTGCCAAGGAGCCAGCTTAACCATGGTGGTCATTACCCGAGACTGTATTTTCCAACTTCATTTGAGGTGCTGCAACTCAATCAACATGAAACAAGGAAAATAAGAAACCTAGCTGCAATTTTTTTAAAATGACCTAGAGTTCTTTCATGAAAGGTTTAGTTCAGAGGCAAAATTTGCATGTAGATCGTTATTTAAAGAATTTAAATGTGTTCTACAATAGTTGGTAACAACCCAGACTGCTTCCAGTATTGTTACAAGACAATTACTTAGACCTTAGCTGTCAAATTACAGCTGCAACTTCAATATTAGTGATGGCCCCCTTAAACCACTGAGCGTGTAAATATCGATTATTCCATCAGATCTGCGGAGCACAGAGGGTATAAAACATTAACAGCTACAAAAGCTTTCTTAGTCCTGCAGAGTGTAAAGGTGTCTGCTGAGGTCAAAGAAAAGGGTGATATTAATGTGACAAGGGTTTGGAAGGAATGGTCGACTTCCCTGCAATGGCAGCATCCCAGCACACTCCCCCCATGGGCTGGAGAAGGAGTGGAACAATACTGCAGCTGATTTTCACTATCAGTTACCTGATATTACCTGATAGTCTATCAATATTCGGAAGGAAAGAAGGAAGGAGAGGAAGGAGAATGTTGTTTAGAAGGTTAGAATTGGAAACTTGAGGTGATAAATTACTTGCCAACATAAAATAAGCTAGAAATTAAATACTGAAATTCACAATCCTGTAGATGTATAAAATTCTTTTAGAATTATTTGTAATTAAGAACTTTAGAATAAATGCATCCCTTCCCTACATCTCAAAAAAGGACTTTTTATGCCACAGAACCCTCTTGCCCCCAAATCAATTACTGTAAGAAGCTCAACAGCTTTATAGCTGGGGAAAAGAGTACATTAGCTTTTTGTTTCAGAAGAATTCTAACAGAAACCACCCTTTTTTAGTCTGGTACAAACTGAATTAATTGGTATTTTCTCCTAGTGCTCTGCTACCTTTCTTCATTTTTAAGGTCCTGAGGAAGAAATCTCATTTCATTTTACCTATCCTGACACATATGCTAATTTTAAGGACAGAGTCACTCCACAGGCCAGTAATTCCACCTCTTTTAGTATTTATTTTTTTAAAGAAATCTCCCTTTTTGCTGTCTCATTCTTAAATTTAAAAAGCAAGAAATATAGTTTATGAATGTGGTAGAGTAGAATTGTGCAGATTTTCTTCTCATACCAACTTTTCAGAATTTTAGGAGAAAGCAAAGCAGTGTCTAGAGGCTGAGTGACATCCAATATATTAGATGGAAAGGGCCTCAGTAATCAAAAAAGACATTTTTAAAACACACGGCTTCTGTCATCACAGTAGTCACTCTGAATCCCGAACCAAAAAGAATAATGATTTCAAACTCTTGAGGGCAATTTCTATATTAAAGCTTTAGTTCAGATTAGAAATGTGATTTTGAAGCAAATTTACTGATCATCCCCACTTTGCTGCTCCTTGGTTGGTATGACTGAGCTGCCTTGGAGCATATTACTTCAATTCCTTTTGGGCAAGATTAAACCAGATGTGCTCAACTGCTACTCCCTGGCACTCCATCCTAAGGAGCAGACACGAACAAGTGGGAAATAAAACTCTCCAAAAATCAGGGGAAGGTCAGCACTGGGTCCTCAACACCAACACAGAGACGTTTCATATTCTGTTCCCTTTACACCCCACTTACTCATGCAGACATCACCTAAACCATGCAATGAAACCCTCAGCTCTTCCTACAGGGCACAAACCTCTCAGATAAAAGCCCGTGGTTCTGCTGCACCAAACCTATAATGATGCTTCAGCACTGCTGTCAAAACCAACTCAGGACAGATATTTTCATTATGAAACACAGTCATTAGATGTGACATGGAAATGAGAAGCTCAAAGAACAACTTCTTCAATGTCAGCAGCATAAAGGCTGGGGGCAATGCTCTCTGCAAGAAGCTGAGAAACCATGAGAGTGTCTTCTTCCCTTGTCCGGGCGTTTTCTCTGCAGTTTGTGCATCAAGACAGTAACAGGTTGCTTCTCATGTGCAGATTGTTTGACACATATGTCAAAATTGAGAGGGAGGGAAGAAATGCCACCTCAAACAGGGTGAATGTTAATCCAATCCATCTTTTTCTTGTCTATCTGTGCCAAAGGGTGAGGCAAGGAGAGCGAATAAAAAAAACCCAAGCACACATCAAAACAAACCCTGTGGTCTCTTTTGTAGCTGCAGAGTCAGGCCACGAACTTGGCATCAATCACAGTCCTCCTCTCAGCCTTTTGCACTGCTCCTCTCAAACAGAGAGTTCTGCATTCACAAACAAAAGCTGGACATGGCATTTATTAATGAAAAGCATTTTGTCCAAGCACAACACAGCCAAAGGGATGAGGAGCATCCCTTGCTTCACTGACATCAACAGGCTTTGGAAGGTCAGCACAGCAAAACACAGCTGCTAAATACGAAGGGCTGGGTGCCCAGAGAACAAACACTCCTACTGAGGCACTACATAACAACAGGAGAATCCCTGCACAGGCAACCTCCCCCCTGCTCCATTCACCAAACATATTCATAAACATAAACAGATTCATTCTCATTACCTGCTGAATCAAAAAGCTGGACAACCTCGTTGTTAAAGAGCTGTTGGCAACCTTTTCCAACATTCCAGTTAACTTTTCTGGTACTTTTTAGAAAGCAGCAACGCATTTGAAATCTCTTTCCTGTTTTTATAAAGGAAAAACCTTTTCCAACATAAACAGCCCTTCTACTGAACTTTAATATACCTCCAACAAAACAATAAAAATGGAACAACAAGATCTCTTCTCCTCATCTGAATCCAAGTGACCTAACTAGGAAGAAACAAAGCTGTCATATGTAAAAATCTTCAGAGAAGAGACTTCCTCTGTAACTAACTAGAAACTGAAAACATAATGAAATAGGCTGCGAGTGTTCTCCTTCCTCCTGACTTTTTCCAAAGAACTTTTTTCTTGGAAACCATGAGAAAAACTTCTACTTTGGCAAACATAAGTGATATATTTTTACACTGGGTTTTAGCTCCAAACTCACACAGGCACTGACATAAAGACATTCAACAACAACTGCCTACATGCCTTTAGAATCCACACACAGTAATCACTCTGTGTGTTTAGGCTTCAGTGGCTAATTCTGTAATTACCCCAGGCAACAAGAACAAGATCAGAAGTGCTGCACAAAGCTATTTTCCCACAGATAAAGTTCACCTGACTTCCCAGTTGAGTAAGTACTGCACAAAAGTGCAGGCAGACTTCTTTTGGGGAAGAACCAACTTGTACTGAATGATCTGTACCAGCACATTGCTCTTTCAAGAGTGAAAAACACTTCTTGAACTCCAAACAGTAACGTGTAAAGCAAGAAACAGCCCTACACACCCAGATATAAATGGCTGAAGTACTACAGCAAAGAATTTGGAGAAGGAAGGAGAGGAAGACTGTCCTCTAAAGCAGCTTTCACCTCTATAACCAGCTTAATTTTCTGTTGATTTTTGCTTAGTATGGGAACATCATCGACCTCCCAGAGGAGGATTACAGTCTAGCATTCACCTTCCTTTCTTCAGTTTCCAGGAAGAAAACAGGAATAATGGCAAACACTTGTAATTTAAACCCAAGTGATCTCTCCACCAAGGAGACACAACATTATGCTCTTAATGGCTTTTCCCTCTTTTGTTAGATTCAAAAGCAAGCTCGGTTTGGGCACTAAGCTGCCAATATCCAGAAGGAGAAGAGTGGCAGTTACTTGCAAATACTCTGCCATTGAATTTTACCTACTGCACATAAGAGAAGTAGAGAGTTTCAGTAGCTGTTATTCACTTTCACACAGTAATTGCCATTTTTCTAGACGAGAATAAACAGGCAGAATGTTTCCAGGGCACAGAGATTACAGTGCAGGACTATCAGAAGAGACAGTGGCTGCACAAGGAGAAAATAAACCTATTTATGAGTTTCTCTGCTTACAAGTCACCTCATGCAGGACTGTAGCAGGAACAAAGACAATATTCTCCACCACCCCTTCCCTAGTGACATGGGGATATTATCTGCATCTTCTCCTCCTCCCAACCCTCCTTTCTGAAGCTGCCTGTAAATAAGATGCTGTATCTTTGCTTGTTACATTCAGTTAAGCAGTTCTGCACACAGCAACTTCTCCCAAGCCACTGAATGCAGTCTTATCAGCAAGAGCCAGCTTTGGCTTTGTAAGGCAAATAATCAGGTTATATTCACTTAGTTCAAATGTACCCACTTTAATTTGAAGAGCATTGACTTGATAAATGTGTGAGTGTAAAAGTGTTTCACCAACAGCTGTGTTTGTGGATCTGTGTATTGTGGGGTTTTATTATGTATTTACTTTAACTAATAGAACTGCTCCAAACAGAGAAGTGGTTTTAAAAGAAAAAAAAAAATCATTTCTCCAACCCCAAATGGAGCCAAACTGACATTGGTATAGGAAAAAAATGTCAAAGTAATGTTCACTTAGGCAGTATTTCCTGTGTAAATAATGAATTGACACCTTGATCACTCCAATTATTGCAACCAAGTGCTCCCACCAAAGACACAGGCATTGATCTTGCACCTTCCTGCCTCCCACCAGCCAGCACAGGAATGAGGGGACTCAGCCTGGGGGAGTCTGAGCGAGATCAAACACCATGGAAGAGATCAGGGCTGCACTGCTCTTCTGGCTTCTCCTCCCTGTCTTTCTGAAGTGGAGCAGGAATTTTTTCAAAAATCAAATGAACCTGTTAAATGTACTTACAGTCCTTCCTGAACACTGCTTCAAACAGCAATGCCAGCTTCCAGGCTCTGAGAGAACAACAAGGTACTATAAACAAAACCCACTTTGTACAAACATAGCAACAAATTTCAGGAGCAAGAACAGATGTTACTCTGACCTTCCAAGACTAGATCACAAATGGATTAAATCAATTTTTTTAATTTGTTTTTTTTTTCTAACAGAGGGAAGGCATGCTTCCTCTCACTGAAGTGGCAGCTGCAGCATCTCTAAAAAACAGCCCCAGGACTCCATCTCTCCATACCAATCACAACGTCCTTGACTTTAATTTCCAAAGTATCCTCATTCATATCTGTGCTTTTTCCCCCTCACAATACAGAAATATTTTTGCTGAACAAAATCTGTATCAAATATCAGCAAAGAACACCATAGACTGACATTGGGAAGCAAAGTAAATAACAAAACACCAACTCGCATTCTACTTTCATAGAGCCCTTACATTTCCGAAGGAAGGTACTACTCATCTATTTTGGTTTGAATTTCAGGAAGCTAGAAAAAAAACAGCTGAGAAAGGCAGAAAAAAATACAATACTAGAAGTTTTTTCAGCACATCTGCAGTACTGCATCATGTGCTATGTATCTTCAATTACTTCCCAAGAACCTGTTAGCAAGTTTCAAATTTTATTTAGGCATACTTTAACTCAATTTACAGATCCTCTTATCCAAGATTTAATTAAATCAGATCACAGTTAGGAGTTCATGCCTGTCAGTATTTATCATCTTATTTAAGAGGGAGATAAAACCCAAATAACTTCGCTTTAATAAACTGATGGTCAGACTGAAATGAACCAAGGAAATGAACCTCTTGCTCATTAAACAAGATACTTCATATACAGCAACACAGACAGCTTACCTTTATTTTTAATTTTTCAATTTTTTTTTCATTTTACTTCTGCAATTAACAGAGCTGGGGAAAAGTATTTCTGATTCCAGACACACACAACGCCACGGGTCTTTTGCTTTCAACAGTTCATCTGCAATTTCTATTTGATTCTGCTATTATCACTGCAGAAAGTTAATTACTTAGCTACAACACATCTGACATCACTTATGTCAGAGGTTTACTTTGTGTTACACCTTTGCTTTGCCAATGGAAAGAAAAATTCTTTGCCTAAAAAATGCAAACATTTTAACACAATATCAGCCGAATTTCCCATGATCTTGTAGCAGCAATCATCTTACCAGCTTTCATACCAGCAATTCTCTTTGGCACAAAATAAAACATCAGGCCCATGGGCTGGGCATTTCTCATTGTTCTGCTATTTTTAAGGTTATGTGATCTTGGTGACACTTTTCCAGGTGGCAAGAAGACTTCCCCAGAGCTGATGATCTCCCATCTCTGTAGGGTGCCAGGCTCCCTGACCTTGTAGTGACCCTGATCACCCACCCCTCTCCCAGGCAGTCACCTCTCAGTGAGACTGAAACAACAGCAAAGCTCCTTTCCCCCGGCCCTTGCCTGCAAAGAGCAGGGCATTGCTACCCCAGCAAAGACAAAAGGAGCCATAAACTCCACTCCCACTGCTCTAATGCTTTGCTAGCTGCCCTTCTGAGGGGTTGAGCAGGCCAGCAGCAAGGTCCCTGTGCTCACACAAACACCCTAAGAGGTGGCAGGTTTCACACAAGCACTGTGGTTCACCACAGGAGTCACACTTCCTGTTCAGTGCTCCTGTGGGTTATCATTTGCAGCACATTATATTTGCATTAACCCATTAACCTAAGAGAGAAACTGCTGTCAGCATTCTGCAGCTCACCACCTACAGCAGTACTGGAGTACATCATGACAATAACCCCAGAGGTATCACAGTTCTTTGACCACACCACATTCTTAATGACACCTGTCAATATTTTGATGATGAAATTGAAAAGTAACGGCATAAGCAGAACAATAAAACATTCATTCTGCCATGATCACAAGACACAAAGGAAAGTAAATATTGGTTGCCCCAAATCTCAAGCAAAGCATTACTTCATACAAAGATTTCTGAAAAAAAAGATAAGCTGAAGTGTGTCACATTTCCTCATGCCTCAAAGGAATTTGTATTGAAGTTCACTAATATTTGGCATTTTATCTCCATTTGCTGTGGATTTCCACAGTACCTGAAAGCACTGTGGCCCTGCAGGCTTCTATTAGAAGAAAAATTCAACAGCTTTACTTACGCATTAGGTTGTAAATGTGCTTTTCTGCAACATGTTCCGTAAACAGCTTTATAAGGTCATCTTTTAAGTCTCTGTTTAGCTTGGTTTCTATGTAAAATTTATTCTGGAAAATAAGACAGAAGTTTTCAAGTTTGTTTCTCATAACAACAAATAAAGCAAACTTCATTTTAGAACTTTTGGAAATTTTGTAAATTCTTTTAACATCAAAACACAGGTAGACATCATGTTTGTAACAAAAGAAAGTATTTTTCCCAATGACTACAAGTGATTAAGCCATTAAAATAGATGGGTTACAATAATAAATCATCAGCACAACTATCCACTTCTGTGGTTCACTGACAATCAATGAATGAATCAGCTGTCAAAGTAAGTGATATATAAAAATCTACACAAAAGTGAAACACATTACAATTTTTAGGATTCCATTACTTTGACCAATTCAGCATTAATAAAAATTCATCTCTTTGAGGGAAATTCCAACGTAATTCTATTCATGAGTTCCCCAAGGCTCCCAATACCTAATGTACTATTTGGTATCAATGCTTCATTTCCTGCAATTAATAGCAAGATTTCTTGTCTGTGTCTTATTCAAAGAAGTGTTTTAAAAGCTGGGGGAAAAAATTCAGGATAAATCTCCTACCATCAAAAAGCTAACTTGTAAGTAGAACAACTGAATTAACTGATTTGGACAAATGGTGTAAAAGAGTTAGAACAGATAATCTAACAGAAAATCAATTCCAAAATAATTCACAGAAACATTTATCTGAGAGACTTACTAGAAGAAGAGATGAATTCACCGAGAAAGGTTTTTCCACACTTTAAATCAAGTTTTATTCCTATTCACTAAAGCATTTAACAAAACCAGAATGAACTCTCAGAACACAGAGAAATCTTCACGTTTCTGAGTGAAACCCATTCTCTTGGCCATTACCAAAACTACAAACACACTGTAACAATCTCAATCAGACAGAAACCCCTTAAACATTTGAGAGAACATTCACCAGTCGTTATTTATCTTTATTAAAGATTGAACCTGGTAGAACAAAGTCAATCTGAGGCCTGAATATGTGCCTCTATTGTAGTTTAAGTTTGTTGCAATAATGGACAACAGCCTTAAAAAGCTTTTTTTTTTTTTATTAAACTTGCTGCTGGTGTTTCCCTCTGATACTCTGAATTTATTCTGCCTGTAGAGGTTTTATCAAGGACTAGGACTCAGTTGTTTCCCCTCACCTGGGCTTGTGAACAGAGATTGAGAGAAAGGCTCTGCAGTCAGAATATCCTAACTAGAAACAGACTAACTTATTGGTAATGGTTTTAGTCAATGGTGAATTGCCATTGCAACAGAAACCTACAGCAACTAAAGATACACTTTGAGAAAGTTAAGCTACACACCACACCAGAACATTTTCCTACACCAGTTTGCACAAGATGTGCAAATTAGGATCCTTCGCTTTGCTCAGGGGCTGGAAAGCCTAAGCTTTTAATTCCAGTAATTTCATTACTGGAAAAGAAACAAAAAACCCCCACAACCCAGCAGTCACAAGACAGTACAAACGCAGAAGAAATGTAAAATACACTTCAAATTTGCTCACTTGGAAACACCTTTCCAAAGAGATGTTCCACTTTTGTGAGCTTAGAAAAAGCATCTAAGTGAAGTACTTCACTTCCAATCCACAGTGCTGAAAGGAGAGAGCAGAAGAGCTGTCACCTCCCCCGTTCCTCTTAGGGGTAAATCAGGAAGATTTTCTGTATAACTTGTCACTAACCAGGCTGTGCCAGTGTTTCTTGAAAAATGTCTCAAGTCACATAAATGTCTAACTGATATGCAAAAGGTAAGCAGATGTAATTGAGAAAGTATAATACAAACATTAATTCTACAAAACGCCTTAAGATAAAGCAATCTGGAAAAATCTTAAATGATAAAACTTAGTTAATACTAAGAGGAGATCAATAAGTATTTGAAAGAAGAGAACACAGTATATAGGTGTGCTTATCACATCATACTCACATATATTTGTGCATACAGACACACACAAAATGCCCTCTAGCTGGTAAGCAACAAAGTGCAATACTACTCAGTAACATAACAATATTTTGGAGGTAATGAAAAAATTTTAACTGTCCCAAAACCACAGTGCTCACAAATGTCAGGCTCATATAACATGACAAAATAACAGATTTTCAACTATATTTCAAAGTAAAATGAAAAACTGAGATTCTGTAAGAAAAACATATAATCCAAACTTTATTCAAGTGGAAATACTTTTTCATTCATGCGTGTAGCACACTGTGGTATGTACAATCTGTAAGCACCCAGAATAATCTCACTTAAATTTACAAAACTGTTTTCTGCCAGGAACAAAGCACTGTGTATGAAGCTGACTTCCAGGTTGATTTGTTTTACCTTCAGTTACATCCCTGAAGTTCTGAAGGAACCTAAACCCACAGAATCTCAGAGAGTCTTCCAGTCTCTGTGCTTGTCTGACAAATTTGCTGCAGTAGCCTAAGACTGAAAAAATCCATCACCACGTGAAAAAAAAAAAAAGTGCTGCCAGCAAAAGAAGGGAAGAGGAAACTCCTTCAGTTGCAAGGTCAGTCCTCTCAGCCACCCCTCCTGATAAGCTTGGGTACACTCCTTGGTCAGCATACACACATAGGGTAAGAAATCACCTTCCCTGCTTTGGTAAATATCAGGAAAGAAAAGCGCTGTTGTTTCTTTTAAGACACACAGGACCAAGACTAAGACAGAATATTATGCCATATTTCAGTTCTAAGAAAAAGTTTTAGTTTTTCTTCAGCTTCACAGATTTTAAAAATATGTAAATGCATATTAGAAGTTTTCCTAAGCAGCAGTATAATTATCCTTTCAGAACAAAGTCCTCAAGAGCAACTCAACAGCCTTGGAAACCCCTGATTAAAGCAATCACAGAAACGGAAAGCCTCTCACCTCTGACATACAGGCAGAGTTTAACAACTTCACCACTTCAAAATGCTTTGAAAAGTACCTATTAAAGTAACTGCAAAGCTGTAATTTAGACTGTAATTAGGCTTTCACCTCTTGCAGTTGTTTTTCCATTGTAGTTTTGGACCAAACAAAGGAAACTGTTGTTGCTGTATGAGAAAACTTGATTAGACACTACAATGTAAGATTATAAGAGTACCTGTACATAGAAGTACTTCCAAATGCATACAGAAAAAATTAAGAAACACATTTTTCACCTTGACTTCTCTAGACATATTTCCCCCATCATGCACAACATAGAAATTATTTTAGCGAAAAAGTATGACAGCTAATTTGCCATTAGCCTTATAAACCAGCTGTACAGCTGAGCCAAGTCAGCATTGTTTTTGGCAGCAAGAGGAACTAACAGGTAACAGAACCAGATAAAAGGGCAGATTAGAAGATACCAAGTTCAAAAAAGGCAAATTCCTCTTTTAATGCAATAAATCTGTATGGTAACACAATGCCAAAATACTGTAGGAAGTTACTTAAATTCACTGAGACAGAGTAGAGCCTCCTAAAGGCTACGGCTTCCCAAACTCTTTGAAACTATCAATGAGAAAAACTTTGAAGAGTTTGAGGCTTATTCTATCTGGGTGTGTGGGGGTTTTTTTGTTGGGTTTTTTGGGTTGCTTTTTTGCTTTGTTTTGTTTTCATTTCTAAATTATGCCAAAACAAGGACAGTTTCTTAGAGAAGGACA
Source organism: Rhadina sibilatrix (assembly GCA_013400275.1). Lineage (NCBI taxonomy): Eukaryota > Metazoa > Chordata > Aves > Passeriformes > Phylloscopidae > Rhadina > Rhadina sibilatrix. The sequence continues at coordinate 19,871 of VWYO01021848.1, read as the reverse complement.
AATTTCAAGCTTAAGTNAAAGGCTACGGCTTCCCAAACTCTTTGAAACTATCAATGAGAAAAACTTTGAAGAGTTTGAGGCTTATTCTATCTGGGTGTGTGGGGGTTTTTTTGTTGGGTTTTGGTGCTTCAACAAAAAGGATGCAAAATATTGGTTTCTGAACCACTCCAAGTACCACCTGACAGTGCTATGAACATTGTTTTGTCTTCATCCATCCAACACACTGAATTGCTTGATGAAATGATAAAGACATTTCCAAGACACATTCTGTGCTGTCTCTTCTGAATCTTTACTATTTGAAAGCAAAAAATAATCATCTCAACCTGCCCAAACTAGGAAGCCAAACCTTAACAAGTCAATAAATGATCTCTTTTCAAAAAGATATAAATAATGACCTATTTGAGATGGCTTTTTTCCCTTTAAAATCAAAACCATTCTCCCCACTCTCAGGAAAGAAATCAACTGCAAAACTCTGCATTTAAAAACATGGCTTCCCCTTCCTCTCCCCATACAATTTGATCAGTATTGTTAGGCAGGCACCAAAACTAGGCATGAATCATAAGGTTTACATGTCAGAAATCATTACAGCTGCATTTCATTCTTTTCACTTTCAGTCAGCACCCTGTGTATGGACACACTTATTTGAAAAGAATTTTCTACAACTTACCATATATATGAAAAGAGGCACAATGCTCTGCAATGCTCCCATATACTGTCCAAGAGCTACGTTAAATCTTTCAATATAGTGATCTGGAGGGCTGGCCTGCAAGAAACCGTAAAAGTCAGGTTGTGATTTGAACAAGAGAAAGATCTGGAACAGCATGGGCTGTGCTTTCATAGCAAACTCAAACAACTACAAAGGATTTAATACACTAGGTCCACACAAAGCAAGCCACACATCATTCCAGAGTTTCTGCTCTAACTCCCTCCAGCAAAACCAACCTCCCTTCAGTAACTAGGTTTTGCCTAGGACGACACATCAGTGCCCAGCACAAGGTCCATGCAGTACGAAATACAGTGAGCCTGTACCAAGCTGACACTTAGCATATGCAAATAAAAACACTTTTTAAAGACCAGAGGTTTGTTTTGAAAGCACCAGCTGTCATGCCTAGAATCCATAACCAAATCTGCACAAGTGCTGCAGTGTGTGCTGCCACCCCCCTGAGCTTTCACTCCACCAGAGCAGGGTGGCATTAAGCTGCTGCTCTGCAGCTGAGCTGGCGAGTGGCACATCCTCCACAAAAAACCTTTCTAAGTTACTGCTGGGTCACCTCAGGCAAGGCAAGTGTCCAGGGGGTTCAGCTTCACAAAGAAGCAACTTCTTCAGAAAGAGTTCTGCCTGCAGATCTCACATTCCAGATTAAGCATATGGAAATCTCCAGCTGCGCTCCAGCACACGGCATCCCCCAACCTAAACCTGGCTACACAAAACCTAAATGTGCTGTTTTCTGGCTACAATACCCTATTTCCCAAGGAAGGGGATAAGGAAGCTTAAAAGATCTGTTCAGCAGCAGGTGAAGTTAAATGGAGAAGAGAACCAGAAGAATGGGAAGCACTAAGCACTGTTTCTGTTACAACACCCATTTGGAGGCCTGCAGGGGAGCTGCACTGGAGCATTCAGAAATGCACTTGGATACCCGCAGCTGAAAGTGGAGCTACAGCAATGTCTTCCTCCACTATCCACTTCTCCACCCCAATCCTCCCCCTTACACTGCCCTGCCTCTGGCCCAACCCCTGCTTTGGTCTTTCCAGAGGGGCTGGGTGGCTGCCTGAGTTCCTATATAGATACACATATGCAAGCCCAAGGGCAAAGTGTTGCTTGCTAATCAGAAACAAAACTTCTCTTCCCCTGCACTGTTTTCCCCTCTGACAGCCCCAAGCCAAAAGAAGATGGAGAATACAGCAGTAACTGGGACATTGCAAGAAAAAAAGTTCAAAGACTTTCCTAAATCCAAAGCATCTGTGGCATAAGAAACACTTAAGGCTTAGCCTGCACCTCGACCACTTTGTCAGAACTTAAAGCTATCTTCACAAGCATTTTTCAGCCTTTGTATGGACATTCACCAGCAGCCCTAAGAGAAAAGTTAAAATTTATGTTGATATTTTGCTCTGTTAAGTATTCTAAATTTACAACCTTTTTTTTTTTTTCCTCTTTAAAATAGCTCTTTTTGCCTCCCTTCTTAATATGCTTAATGAACACGTGGGTAATTTTCACACCAAACACCAATACTGAGTCGACAGTTCAGAAAGGAAAGCAAAACTGGCAAAGGAAGAAAGAGTGTTATTCCATATGCAGTTGCCAAAGGCTATATATGGTTATTCCTCATTTTGATCATAAGGTTTTAATCTTATTGCAAATGCAGTTCTCAGGGTGGCCAAACAAATTTTAGTTCAAAATGCCAACAACATATAAAAGTGGCTATGAGCTCCAAGGACTCCCTTTCATATATAGCTACATATACAATTTGTTGCAAATAACATGCAATGAAATCTGCATTCGAAGCAGTATGCATTCCTGCTTCACTCCTTTTCAACCTCAACTTTAAATATGGTTATACCCTCTGATTTGTATACAGCTTCTAAGATTAAAGAAAAAGGAAAATTCTACTTGAAAGAACACGTCAGACAAAAGGAGAACACAGCCTGACACAGGGCACCACTCTTCTCTCGCTGACAGATTGCCATTTTCATTAAAAAAACAAAACAGCAATAAAGCCAACAAGAAAAAACACAGACAGAAGCTGCCTGGGCAGTGGAGATTTAATCCCAGGCAATGTGTGCAGCCAGTCTGCCAAACTTTTGACAGGAGATATAAGCACTGATATCTTTTTTACCCACTGCAGATGAGAATGCTGCTAGCTCAGCTCCCAAAGACTGTGTCACAGTAAGGGAGCCTCTTTATGAGGGCACAACATCTGCAGACCCAGCTGGCTCCTGAGAATGACCTCAGGAGCCCTTTAATGGAAGGACACCTGGGAGCTGTCAAACACCACCTCACCTTGCAATCAAGTGGAAAACAGCTGCTCTGGATAAAGACAAAAAAAGCTAAGAGAGGTCCTGCCGGCTTCAGAGGGAGTGCCTGACTAGTGTCAGGCAAAGATCAGGCCTTGGTTTTAATCTCTGCAATGCAGAAATTATGGTGTTGTCTGCTTTATCAGCCTGAAATGCCACTTTCAATTTTTTTCTCCTGATAGCATTTCATGTCAAGCCTCAACAGCCAAGACATTAACAGCGATGGACAACAACAACAAAAAAAGCAAGCTTGACCATCAAACTCTGCTCAACTAAAGTTTGACTTGAAAACTACCAAAATACCCAAGCCAAAGAAAAATCAATAATAGTATTTTCACAGCTCATCTATGACTTACTGTAATCTGTGTGGGGAAAACAGAACCATCTGTTTTACCTTCATCACAGTGTTACTGTACGGCTGGCTGCTCCAAACTGCCAGACTGAAATCAATTATTTGCTTCAGCACAGGATCTTGCTCCACATCTCTACATTCACATTTATAGGACAGTAACTGGAGCTGGAATAGTTTTATATAAACTACTTGAATTTTGTAAACTAAAAAGCAGCACATGACAACAAATTCATCAGTAAATAGAAGTTGCTAAGATTTTTATATTAAGTGCCCATCATTAGAGCCCACCTTGCATTTAAAATCTATATTTATTCAGATATAGCTATTAAAAGAAAAAAAAAAAGAAAAAAAAAAAACTACTTTGGCTGACACTTTTTATTCCTGGTCCCAGTCCAGAAGAAGAGAACACATACATTCAGCTGTTTAAATTACAAGGGGAGGGGCAGAATTAAGCATAACATTTACTTCTTACAACTCCCCAGCAACTATTAAGTCTTTAAATCCACTCCTATCTTACCTAAGGGATATATTACAGAAGCCATTCAAAATACACACTCCTAGCCTAAGGTTTTCCAGGAAAGAAGAGGATCCTTCATTCCTTCACTCCTCATGCTGAATCCTATCAAACTGTCAATTCAGGGGGTTGGGGATGTTTGTTTTTTTTTTGTAAGTTTGTTGGTTTTTTGGATTGTTTGGGGTTTTTTTAAAACACTCAATAGAGACAGACAGTTTAAATTCTCTCCTACATTTGCTCTTACCTACTACTTGTAGGGTTAAGTACAGTTTTCCAGCAACAATTGTATTGTGTGTCTGTCCACAGAAGCAGGAATGTTTGGTTGGATTTCTCAAGCTCTGATGCAGTTGCATTGGCTTAACGTCTTCTGCTTGCCTGTGAGTCAACTGCTTCTTAGAATAAAATACTATAGCTGCTGTTCAAAAGCTGATGTTAAAAGCAAAATTTAATCTCCTTACACACCAGAGTGGACATCTCAGCACCAACAGAAATGAGAAGTAACAAGAAAACACATTTGAGAAAGGATGACCTACAAGACACTGTCAAACAAAATAAGTAGCTGGAGATCCTGTATACTAAATTACCCTTCCCTTATTTGAAATCTAATATCTAGGCATTTCAATGCACTTGTGGACAGGAAACTATATACCTGAAAAAGATCTAGTTTTTTTCAGCTTGAAAACCGGTCTCAATACCATTCTTAAACTGAACATATGAAACCAGAAGGCAGCTGCTGGCTCAAAACAACTCAGAAACAGCTCACAAGAAAGAAACAGAGACAACAGTTCTGTGCTTGAGGAACACAAAGTTAATCTGTTTATGAAGAGCTGTCTGGCACAACCAGCAGTATGTAGTAGAGCTTACATTCCTATGGTGAATGGGCAGCTCCATTTTCCTGGGAATATGCTCCCTGCCAAAATGCCAGCACATATGCTGCAGCATCCCTCCCACGCCTGCCAAGTGAAAAGGGAGAATGGCTATGACTACACAAATTAACCTGCTATTCATGTAAGTGGTCTGAATCTTCTAAACCACTCTTTGTTCTTTCTCAAGAAAATACAGTTTGTTTACCTTGCCTTGCAAAGCATGTGATGCCCAGGTCTACCTCACTAGACATTGGTATTATTAAAACATTTCACAGAAAACAGACATCAAACCAAAGCACGACTAATTCAAAGGCTGTGTCTTCCTAGTCAAGCCTGCACTCAAACCTGTTCAAAGCCTCATGACATTTTCTCATGTAACTGTCTTACAGCAAGTTAGCAGGTGTGGGCCATGTTCCATTCCCATTCTACATGCTTGTAAAACAAAAAGACATTGTATCCAGACCATCAAAACCCCAAAACATCAAAAATCAAAGGCCACTGTAAAAAGACCATCAAAACTGTGTGGCAGTAAGTAATCTTCAAAAGCTTTTCTATCTATTAAATACATATTAATTTGTGCTGTATTTACTTGTGACTTTCTGTAATTGCATCAAGGTCTGCAGCCCCAGCGTAGTGTGACAAAGGCACTAAACAGAACTGCAGGACTACAAGCCTTTCCAAAAAGCTGCAGGCAAGAATGCTCCTCTCAGCTTAACTTGCTGATGGTTGTGTCATTTTTAATGGCAATTCTGGCAATATGGTCACCCCTACTACTTCAAGTCAAAAGCCATCTTTTTGATGTCCGCTCACAAAGATACAAACGTTTATATCACTTCTGGTTTCTACCATCTGAGTTGAAATCATCCCTACGATCTGATTCAGTTCAGTGAAATTCACAACAGTAAATTCACTTTAGAATTAAAGCTGCTTTTGCTGAGACCTTAACCTGGGGTTCTCTGAGCACCTTAAAGCCTTTATTCAGGACACTGACTCTCATACACATTCTCCACAGGAAACATTAAGTCAGATAATACTTTCCTACACTGCAAGTGGGACAATACTTTCCTACACTGCACTGACTGGTTTGAGAGCCAACAACACAAAAGGCTGAGAAGTTGCAATGATTAATATCAGGCAGGAAACCTTTCTGGCATTGCACAACAAAGACTATAAACCTGCAGGTCCTGGGGGCCAAAGAGCAGACATGCAAATTACCTACCAATACCAGTGACTCCTCAGTGCACTCATGTTCATTATAAAAAAATATAATTCATCATCATAAAAAAACCCCCACCATAAACAGAAAACAACAGATCCCTTTTTCTCTCTCCTCTGGATAAAAAAAGGTGCAACACGACAAACAAATGGTTTTCAGCTCTCAATCATCTCACAAAGGAAGTACTGAGTTTATTCTAACTAAAAGGAAAATATTGCAGTGCACCTGCACAAAAAAGCTATGTTTGTAACAAGCCAGCTCAAAGCCACAGCACACTCTGATTGTCAATGCTTTGAGTACTTTCCAGCATTTTTTGCTGAAGAGATATGCAACAGGTAAAGTGCTTGATTTTAAATTACTTTATCAGAATGCATAAGAATAAATTAAGCCAGAAACACTAGTGCCTAATGCAAATACAGTTTTACTCATTTTAAAGAGATGTATTTAATTTGAAAGCATATGTTTGTGTATCCACCCTGCCTCATACATCTGAATGACTCAGCAATTACCCACAAAACCAGCTGACATTATTTTAAACCACAACATAATGAACCATGTCCATTACCAATGAAATGTTTCCAAATAAAGCATCTTGGAAAAATCATCTGCATGCTACAGGCTTCACAGACCTCAAGACAACAGGAAACAAGTTAATTAGTGTTTTCTGCAGCGACACGTTATTGTTTTTATGCTGACAAAATCCAAAATTCCGATCAACTCAGGAATCAGGGAGAATGAATTCTCAATTACCAAAAGTCTGCATGGTAAAACTCTGTCCTAAGTAATGCAGAGAAGCTGGTCAGACATCAGCTGTAGGAAAGAAAAGCAATCCTTGCTGTGAGTCTCTCCATAGCAGTCTGAAGCGATGATCATTAGCTGACAGATACAGTAATGAGGGAGCTGGAAATGGCTTGGCACACAGGAGGCCCCATATCAGCCTGATGACAAGCAATTCATCTCATCTAAATGTACCATTACTCAGCAAGCACTGCTCACTGCTTTTCACCCAATGTCCAACACACAGAAATACACCAGCCCAGACACTCTCCTGTGGCCTCTGCCACCACTGAAAGTAACTGTCTCAGAGCTGAAAAGCTGTGAAACAAACCTTCAGGGATGCACAGGGCAACAAACATCAGCACCACACAAAGTGGTCCTGCAGTCTGGAAAAGCAAAGTCACACAGAATGACCGGGGTTTGTTCTGAGTGTCCCAGCACAGTGCCTGGGACACATGAGTGTCCATCACTCTGCTGACTCCAGCTGTGGCCAGCTGCTCAGGCAAGCACAGGGCTCTACAGCGAGGGGGAAAATAAATATATATACAGTTCCTGCAGTGAATGCCCTGAAGAGAGAAACCAAACTCCATTAAGACTAAATCCATGCAAGAGCAAGTCTGACCAGTCCCCTGAGGTGCTCCCACTTTTACTGTTTGGTATCTGGGTTTTACTGGTTTGGCTGTTGATGAGTGGTTCCTGTAGGAGACAGCTTGCTCTGGCATGTTGGTGAAATGCAGACATTCTGCAGCCCACTTGCCATTTAAGTGTTACACTGCTATGCAAGGAAGGTGCTGGCCTGTCCAGAGAAAGACATTGCATTTGCCTGCCATTTCAGTTTCCACAACCATCTCTTTTCTTAAACACACCAACATTCCTGCTTCTACTGAGCTACTTTTGCATCTGCAAACACTAAAAGCCAGCAACTTGCATCAAGTCATAGCTTGCCAAATAAACAGAACTCTTAAATGTTGGCAGGTGAATGAGATTATGTCAGAAAGCAAAACACAATAAACTGTGCATTAAAAGGATTCACATACATGGGTTTTTTCATTGTTTGCCTGTGGGAACCAGAAACTTCCAAGCAACCAACATTTACAAAGTAATTTGCTATTGCTGCTAGAGTAAAGATCTAGAACTGCATTTTCAACATAAATCCCAAGTGACTGAATGTCACCAAAATGTATTAAGATCAAAGAAGTATCAGGATAATTAAACATATTGCACTAATTTCTTATGAGTAAATTTCACAACCCACAGCTAAAACAGTTTCTTTACAGAACAATTTTTTGAGGCACGTGAGAGTTTTACCTCCCAAAAAGCAGCCCAAAAAGATCCATTTGTCATCCAAAAGCCAAGTCATGTTCACACATCAGACAAAACCCACATAACGCACTCAAAGATGGTATTGTGTTATATTAGAGGTGTGTCTAACCTACATAAGGAAGCTTTTGCAAGGCTAAGATTGCATTAAACAGTTGTCTCAATTTTTCTTTCAACAAGCTGCTGTTCAGAAGGCAGCCTTGTTTTTAGTCAGAAGTATTTAGGCTCATATGTGCTAAAGCAAACTTTAAAATCAGCTGCCTCAGTTTTGGGACCTAAGAGAAAAGAGTCAAGGATTGCACGGAGTAAAGTATTTGGGGTATTCCCAAATTTAAATCAAACTAAAGCAGTGTATTACCATGGGATATATCAGAAGAACTGGCCAAACCTGTATAGCTGAAATGATTCACAGTTCTCACAAACAGAATTAAAAATATACAGGCTGCACCAGCTCAGCAGAACCAAGAGAAGGCTTTATTTTAAATACTATGTTCACCAACTCCAAGCAATTTTTACAGAACACTGAGGTTGTCACTCCATGAGGAATAAAGAGAACATAAAAAAGAAGAAAGAACCTAGCAAATATCCTTATACTATCAAATGCTGGGTAGTTATTTTTCTTTATAAGGAAAGCCACAAGAGGAAAACACTGCAACAAAGGACATCAGAGAGATCAGAGTGCTATACATTTTGAGAATGCACATTTAGCCAGAAATACCTGATGCAGTTAAAGCATTAAGACTGTTTTGGGCTGACAGAAATCAATGACACATTGATATCAGATATTGATAACTGACAGTTATCAATGTGTTAGAAGCACTGAAGAAGCTGCTGTAGTTTAAGGTTTCTTTGTATTTGGCTTCTCTACTTCATGCACTGCAAATCAATATAGAACTCAAACATCAGTTATGGAAGTGAAAAAAGCTGCAGGGAAAAATCAAGCTGTACTACTGCTACAACAATGACAATTTCAAGTACCTATCTGGAGATTCTAGTCTAAAAGGAATGTTCAACAAGGAACACACATGAAAACACCCATGGATGCACAAGTAAGATGCAGAGAAGGATAGGGATATACATATTAGGACTGCTGTAAACCACTGACATCTACAGATAGGCAAGAAAAATGCAGAATAAGCTGTAACAGAGCTCCATATGCAGTAATTCTTAACTTATACTTCACAATCTATATTTAATTCACCTATTTTTCCTTTAGATTTTCCCTTTTGTGCTGCTTGTGATACACAAGAACCATAAACAGTTTATACATATTTACACATTTAGCTCGTTTGCTCAGGTCATGTTTGACTGAGATTTTTACATCCCCGACCATACTTAAGATTTCCCATTCACCATTCTTTCATTCTATATCATATATTCAGGTTTAGCCACTGCTCTCCAGGTGGGTGAGAACTCCAAGGTCTGGCAGTGCCAAGCCTTTGGATCTAGTAGTTGGTTTTCTGTCTGACAGCCCATTAGTGAGTGAAGTAGCTGACAATTTTGTAAGTTAATGTAAATCAGTCTCAACAGCAATCCCCTCCATGGGCCACCTAGATACTGCTCTGATATAATCACAGATCCCAGGAAAGAGAGAATTAGATTGTGCAGCTTCTTACCTGCAGCTCCTTTGAGACTCTCTCTAAGTGGTTAGTTATCTTTTTTATTAGGTCACTATACATCTGTTCCGAATGCTGCTGGCATACACACTTATACACACAACTGCAGAAACAAATATAGGAACAAACAATGAACTTACAACAGTTTGCAATGAAGGGTAACAGACTTCAAAACATTTTGTTCAAGTTTCAATTTAGAGGACAATAGAGTTAAGTGAATGATTGTTGAACTTTTAAATACAGTCCTAAACTTGGAATGAGCTCCAGCAGGCTCTTAGGACTCCCCTGGAGGCTCCAGGGTGTCCATCCCATTCCCCCTCCCCAACTTCATTTTAACTTTCAATGAGTTCTCTTAACAGTGTACTTCAAAAGAGCTAGGACAATTCTGTCAACAGCATATTCCTGCTTCTGGCTTTTGTCACTCCTATGTCAATGAAGTCTCCATTAAAATAAGAGAGTTTAACAATTCTATCAATGTTCTAGGGCAAAACTCTTACTAAAAGAAGGGGAATGTTGACAAGTATCACAGAAGTTGCATCAAAACCACGATAACATTAACAAGAAATGGAAAAAGTTCTAAAATTAAGACCCAACCATGCTTCTCAACTCTTTGTTACTTAAATTCTAAGAAAATTCTACACTTTCATAATAAAGACACAGAGAAAGAACAATAAAAATAATTCTGTATTCTATGCTTAGCTGTGTTAACTCTGGTCTTCAGGGTTATCTTTGATTCTTAAGAACACTTTATTGCTCACATACTGCAATATAACATCTGCAAAACAAGGCTATTCATTGAAGACATATTTACAGCAGTTGTAAAACAAATACATGTATTACTTTCAGCAAGATATTATTTGAGTAGTCATCACTGTCAGGACTAACACCAACATTCATCTGTACCAAGCAGCTTTTACTCCTCAGTCAGCATTTCAAAATTTAACTGCCAAATTCAGAGGCCCAGGGAGACTTCACCTGGTGTCTTGGGCAAGTCACATCTCTGTTCTGCTCCCCTCTCCACTCCTCTGTACAAAGAACTGTGACAGTGAGCAATTTAGGCCAGAGACTGCTCTTAGGACATGTGCAAACAACTGATTTCCAGGGAGGTCCAGTCCCCAGCCTTGAATTCTGCAGGCTTTTAAAAGGCTCCAAAAGCCCAAAGCTATGGGACAGCAACACTCTATCTCTGCAGGGGAACTATGACTTTCCAATTCTCTACTGAGAAGAAGCTACAAAGACAGGCAAACTACAGAGATGGCCAAAGTCTGCTTATTTGGTGAACCATGTTATTTCTTAAAAACCAAAAGACATCCTACACTTCTCATATTATTATATTTTAAAAATAACTGAGTATCTGTAGTTTGATATTACTTCAATATTATCAGTCATGGTCGTTCTTTTTCTTTCATATCAAGTCTACCAAGAGCAGATCCTATATTGAAACAAGCAACTGCAAAAGGTATTTTGGTACAGTGCTCTCTGCTAAGAACAAAAATATCAGTTTGGTTTGGATCAAAGAGAGAAACACTGCTAAGAAAAGGGAGTCTGATTTTTGTGATCTCTTACAAAATCAGCCAGCTGGGTAACCACTGCAAATGGCCACACATTTGTTTGTTCCATAGCTAACCAGTTGCTCCACAGCCACTTCCACAAGTTGACTGCATTATTTGCATGCAACTGAACTGAATTTTAAAGTACACTTCTCCTTGCTGTTACACACTATTGCTGCCTCTATTTCTGCAATGTGTTCTGTAGTCAAACACCAGTCTTCCCATGTACACACAGGGTGTGTTTACATTTTATGTGAACACTTCTATTTAGAGGTTCCTTCCCCATTTTGAGATCCTGTTTTCAGTTCCTGATTGTGGGCTAATTCTGTGAATCATCCATGCCCTGATATTACCCAAAAGGAGTCACAAGCTTGTTAGTTCTTTAACATAACTAAACACCTTAGGAAAAGGAAATCCCAAAAAGGACATTAAGAGGGTAAGCAGTGGATAAATATCCAAGCTCTCTAAGTTGTCCTGAGGAACAGAAAACTGCTGCACCTGGGAGGCAGTGGAGACTGTCAGAAGCACAACTTAGCTGCTCATGTTTTCCTCATCTCAACCTTTCCTTCACACCTCTCTGCCAATTTATCCAACCCTTTTATAAGTGGAAGTGACTATGCACAGGCAGGCTTTGGACTTAGTTGAAAATACACTAATGACACTCTGATACCTTACAGATAACCTGGTCCATGGTAAATATCTGCACACACACCTTGGAAGTTATCTCCCAGCTTTCACTGCAGGGCAGTAAACAGTTACAGCTATCACTGACCATGTCAAATATAGCAAATACCCAAATATTTGGGTATCTAAAAATATATTTTGAGTTTGCATTACGGAAAATTTGATTCCTTTAGTCAGCACAAAGATGACCAAAAATACTACTGTATTTTCACTCAGTTTTACTGTAAAGAAAAAAAAAATGTAGCTGTTTGAACCAGTTCAAGAAAAATTCGATTTTTCAGACTGAAGAACTGCCCTAGAAGCAGAGAAAATCTAAACACCAACTATGCTACAGACTCTCAAAAATACTCCAAGCAAACATCCTTATTAAATTCAATTAAAAAAAATCAATTATCCTTCCCTTGTCAATCTATCTTGTCCAGATTGTCAATCAAAGGAACAGTCTAAAAAAATAAAAACAAACAAGCAAACAAACAAAAAAACCAAACACAAAATCAATCTCCTTGTTGGAAGAGGCTGTGGCAGAGTAATTACAAGCATAGTCATAATTTTTAAAAGAAAACTGACACACCAGCTTTACCAGTAACACTAAACTATGGAAAATCTTTAGCTTTGGTAATAATAAAATATATGCAACAGATATCCATGCATGATTATAGTTCTGCACCAAGTGCCCCAGATGTACAGAGGCTGTCCAGGAGAAACTCAAACCTCAGTATTCCTTCAGTAAATAAAACTTTAGAGGAATAGAAAGATGGTAGGGATGAACTCCAGTTATCTGCAAACCATAATTAGGTATAATTAAACCATTAACTTCACACACCTACTCCTCATCAGAGACGACTTAAGAGATGTCTTACTGCAGCCTGTTTGCAGTTGGGGATTTCAAGCTGGGAAAGGATTCTAATTACTTACCAGAAAACTGGTTTTCTTAATTCAAACAACCATCTCAATTATTTACACACATGACGACTGATAACTGAGTCCTGATAAAAGCAGTTCCAAAAGTTTGGAAAGGAAAGAGGAAGTTTATTGAAGTTTTTAATGGGAACTAAGCAACAAAACTGAACACCTGCCCTTCTTTTATCTGCTTTCCTAATCCAAGGTTTTATACTGCAGAGACAAAGTGGCTAAGAGCAAGTGGGCATGAGACAACAGAGCTGAAAGTCTCTAAAAACAGCCATCAGTGACCTGAGCTGGCAGCATTATTGTACAGAGGGCAACAGTGTGGTGAAGAAAACCAAGAGGGCAGCGCCACAGCTGTGCTGCTGGCAAGGGCCAGGGGTTTTAACAGCAGCTTGGCCAGTAAATCCAGCAGCAGGCATCCACTTTCCATCCTATTCACCAACACCCTGAATACCTGCCACCTACAGAACAAAAATCCTTGGTTTAAGAGATTAAGAAACTGCCAGGTCTCTAAAGCATTTAGCATTTTGGTGTGGAGCAGTAGTGTGATGGGGAAGCAAACCCCCACCATCCCCAGTACGGAGCACCAGTTTAGCCTGAAGGGCAGCTCTGTTGAGTGATTAGATCCCTTTTAAACCAAACTGCAGCTCCAAGACAATTACAGCCCAAGCCTTCTCCAGACAAGAATGGAGGTACAAAGGAGCGTCCTTCAAAGTGCCTGGAACTGAGCAAGGGGAGAACACACCAAAACACCTGAGGCAAAACAAATGACAATTTACATCAAAGGCCCTTGGCACCCGGGGCTTTTATTTCCTTCTGCACATCAACCACACCAAATTGGTTCCTATTAGATATCATAAAGAAGCCTTTTGACACATTAAGTCAACTGTCTACCATGCCAGTCTCTTTGGAGAAAAGGATGTTGAGTCTTTAGTGCATTTCCTAGTACATTACATTAAGCAGCCATGATGGGGTTTATTTTAATGTTAGTGTTTTCAGCACTTCTGCATTTTACTTCTTTAGCACTTATTCACGTTAATATGGTATGTCAAGATGTGTATTATCTATTATTCACTCTATTTAAACAGAACTGTATTTTGATAAGTTTCCCATTTATCTCCTCAAAGGTACAAAATATGACATATGCATAGACAACAAGATCCAATAAAAATTTCGTTTTAAAGAAAAAGTAAGCTATGTAGCATTTAAAGTATTTCCTTACCTGTATATTTGTTCATAGGAGATAGGGATGTAGTCACCAGGACTCTGAGTTAAAAGCTGATCTATGGCACTGTCCAACTTTGGCCAATATGTGCTCTTATAGTCTTCAATTGTTATAACATTCATTACTGCAAGAAAAAGACAAGTACATTTAGTAACTTCACCTGAAAGACCAGAAACAAGTGAATGCTCTGTGATTTCAGATCACACCAATAACCAGGCCAAAAAACCCAGGAACAGCTCACTTCCAGCAAAATACCCTCATCTAAAACTAAAGCCCAGACTTGAATTTGTACCTTTGTTTTTACAAAAAATAATATCAGAAATCCTGCCAAATCAGTGCTCCGGTATTTCTCTGGGACCTAAGTAACATGGAAGAGCAAACTCCTGGGATTTCTAACAGGAAAATATAATAATGAAAATTTATAAAAAGATTAGTTCAGACTAATAAATTATGTAACTTTGTGGCAGTTCAGAAAATCAATTATTAACACGGCATCTTTACATTCAGGAGAACAAGCTCTGGCCAAGACTGGTAGGTTTTTGAATATTCCTTCCCAGCAGATGTATTAATTTCACAAGTCTCAGGTGGGACCAGCAGCTTCCTTGGTCTAGAAGATGATGCAATTCCCTCTGCCTTCAACTGCAGTTAGGCTTCCAGGCAACTTTTTTGAATCTGTATTACAATTCCCCCCTAGCAGGGACAATTACTCTTCTTTTCCAGATAAAGATCACCACAGGGAAGAATAGGAGGTGTTTAAATTAGCATTCCCCACTGCTCCCTGATCTTCCTCCTGAGCTTCCCAACTGCACCTCTTGCACCAGTGACTCAGGGCACCTTCACAGCCAGAGAAGAATTTGGATCTCTCTCTTTTCAGGGAGGATTTCTGAACCAACCACTCGTGGCTCAGTCCCAACAGGTTCACACCCTCCCTTCAGGAGCACTGCCTTGCTGCCCTGTCACAGCACCCACTCAAAAAAGCCCTCAGCAACCAACAGCACCTCAGTCAAATCCATGATTTCAATTCCCTGAATGAAATCAAATCAAATCAAATCTATCAAAACAAAAAAGGATCAAAACTACCCAGCCTAGGAAATCTAGAATAATTTCTTCAGTTGAACGCTACACGTGGGTCTGGCCTAAATGGAACAGAGAATAAAGATACTTCTCACCCCACACAGACCCGTTTAGACACAACACTGGAAATTTTAAATATACATTTAAATGTAGATTCACTAATGGGTTTGAGAAGCAATATTTTTGAAAGGTATTTTGAAGGGGTTGAAAGGAGCTGGGTGAGTGAGTCACTTTTGGCAGCATTATAAGTCCTTAGAATAACAATTCTAAGGAAACTGGCAAAACAGTTATGAGTATCATGAGGGAAAAAAAAAAGATTATAAAGAGAACATGAAACAGAGAGAAGTGTGAGACAAAGAAGTGCTGGAACTCTATGAGTACAAGAAAGTACTACAGATTTCTTTGTGTGTAGTGTTAATGTATTTCAGCCAGAAACTTTGCTTAGAGAAGGATGGTAGGGAAGTACGCCTGGCTCCTCTTCATCCAGCTGATTCCATTAATGCCCTCTTGCTTCACAGCTGTTACAGAATCAGATCTGGTTAACCTGAAAGTGTCTGAGCAGTAACCAGGTCCCCTCTACCAAGCACTGCAGGACACTGCCCCAAGCGCCCAGCCTGCAATCTGAAAGGACATCACTGTTTGCTAACAAGAGAGAAGGTCACAGGGCTGGCTACACAAGCACCAGGATTTCAGTTAACAAGTCCAACAAGTCAGCTCCCCCGTGTAAAAGCAGCCATGCAGTCAGCAACTGCAGAGCACCTCCCTGGCAGTAAAGCCAGCCCTTATTCCTTGCCTTGCAATGCCTTGTTTGAGCTCTCATCCCTTACAGAGCCCACACTGCAGGCAGATGTTCTCAGGAGCAGCTCCACACAGCACCTTTACTATTCCTGCTTCCACTCTGCAGCAAAACCTGAGCTTTTGTTTTTTACTTTGTTACCCCAAAAAAGATGGGCCCCCACAGAACTATTCTGTTTGACAGAAAATACTAAGCTGAAGTCAGCATGAACATAAGAACAAGTCTTGCTTTAAGATTTCGATACATAATCACGCCCATATCTGGTTTAACATATTAAAAGAGCCCTATTAACTTGAAAGAAAATAGTCAAGTAAGATTTGGGAACACTGCAAAATAATTTTACCAGGCTGTTGAGACGTGAATTTATTTTTTTTTTTACAATATGGAAAAAGAAAGCAGCAGCAGACAGCAAGGTCTGCCCATTAGATATGCTGCACAGGTAAAGGACAAAAGGCTTTTACGAAAAGCCCCATGAGACTTGCACAGAAAAGTCTGCATAGAAAATTCACAGTAACATTCTAGAAAAGCTTCATTCTCATTCAAAAGTCTATTACAAGTACTATGTAATTTGATTTCCACACTTGAGTTCTGAAACTAAGCCAACCACAATATTTACATAGCTAGAAGTCCAAGACTACAAACTGAACAATCACTATTTTTATTCCTCTAATCCAGAAAACAAAATACTTTAAAATTTTAATAACTATCACAAGTTAGTAAGGTCCTTTTTCTCCTGACAGTGCTTACACACACAGAAGTGAAGGGTGGCCTAAAGACCTTCTAACTACAAACTCTGCAAGAACAAGGTCGAGACCACAGATCCTTCAAAGAAAAGACAGATCGCCTTTTAATTTTTTATTTTTCTCCCTTTTTAGGATGTCATGCTTAAATGCTTGTCCCTATATTAGGTGTTCAACATTTAAAAGGGTTTGCCCAACAGCTTCCACTCTCAAACTGCAATTTAGTTGCTTTCTGGGAAGTGACATTGATATTTTGTAAGAAAGTGTGCTAGAACGCAGCATTTAATCCAGCTCCAGCAAGGTTGGGGAGGTGGGGCTGGGAGAGAACTCAGTCTGATAGAATCAAATGATGTCAGTATTTTCCAGAGAATTAAACATTTCCCAGAAAATTATTAAACACTTCACAAGTAAAGCTTGAGCAACAACTGCTGCTTTCCATACAGAAAAAGTTCAAAAGGAAAACTTTAAGTGGAATGCAGCAATGAAACCATTTCAGTAAAAAAGAATATGCATGAGCTATCATAACCTAGATATATCAGTATTACAGTCATAATGGAAACACAGTCTGCTTCAAGCTAACAAATTCTTTGATATTGACTTCAATGAAAAGAACAGCAAAACCCACTAAGATTAAAAACAAAACAAAACAAACAAACAAAAAACCACCAAAAAAAAAAAAACCAAAAAAAAAAAAAAATTACCACCCCACCAAGAATAGGTATACACGAAAATGAAATGAAAATGGTAAAAACCTGGTAATAAAGCCTTACACATACTCACTCTTTCAAATCCGTAGCTAAAAAGCAAGAGACAGAGCAGGATGGTTGATCCAACCTACTTGCCAAGCATGCAGACATCAGTCTGACAATTATCTGTCATTTATTCTGGCAGTAAAAATGAAAGAAAGCAACTAAGCATCTTTCAGAAGCTGTATTTCATCTCACCAAGTGAGGTACACAGAACTTTACTGCTCAATTAGCAGTGCACCCTACAATCCTCAATATTTTGCTAAAGTGTACAAACTCTTCAGGCAGCTGTCCAAAAGTCATCTACAAACTGTGGCCCTGTGCTTTCCTTTTTCTCAGCCCCCATGTGCATGTTCTCACAATGGATTTTGCTCTGCCCCCCTGCCTGACACATCCCAGCATACATTAGCAAGTTTCTAAGTTTGCCCCGTGGTTGCTTCCAATTCGACTCTATTTTTATAACCTGTTCCTCAGCCTGCATTAAGGCTGGTTAGTAAAAGTAACTTTCTCTTCATCAGACCATATGCCCACGCAGCAATGCACACACACTGCACTGAACAATGTTATGCAACAGGGAAGGCAGCAGATTTAATGAATATGCCAATGCACACAGCCACATGTGCCTGTCCCAAACGGCACTGCCATCAACAACATTCATAACCACCCTTCCTTGAAAAGGATCAAAGGAACAAAATGGAAACTCTTCATCGTTCACCACAATCAAGGTATGCTGAAATTACCATTATGGGAGAGTTTTTCTTAAAGTACTAAAAGTTCTTCAGATTCTTTTCTCCCTCATGAACTTTGAAAAATACTTTTCACAACACTACTGCTTTATAAATCCACAGCTATGACTGAAGCTGATCAACCATAAATATTTAGTTTGAAGTTTACTACAACACAGAAGGTTTTTTAAGTCGCTTTAAGTAGAAGAAAAACTATTAAAGAAAAGCTATCAAATGAACTACACATCATTCTAATTTTAGCTCTCACTCTTACCAAAATCTTAAGGAAGGAGAACTCGATTTAGCCTCTTTGAAAGACAGAAAGGATACTCTGTCCAGGAGAGCCTCTGCTCCATGAAGCAAGGCAGGAATTGTTGCTCATTCAACTGCAGAACTGCCTTATGCAGAGGGAACAGACAACTTTTCTGTCAAGCTTAGGACTGGAAAGCTTCTCTACACATGCTCTGCCATTACCAGGACAGAGCAGGCAGGAGGGATCCAGCACTCACTGATTCTCTCTTACAGAACATTTATACCCAAAGCAACCTCTCTCCCTTTTTCTATGTGTGAAAATTAAACAAAGGTGATTAAGGGATCCTCTGTCAGAGCCAGGGTAAGAACAGGCAGGATCCCAACTCAGCTCCTTGAAGTTCTCAGTCAGTACCACTTCACTGGATTTGTTCTGTTCACTTACATGTACCATCACAACCATCCACAACACAAAGGTGTGGGAAAGTTCTAATGAATTTCACTTAGAGAATTATCTGTTTTGCAGGAAAATAATTTTAAAAAAATATATCAGTAAGACATTATGTTGGGATACCAGTGCTGGAGAAGTGAAAACAATAACTCCAAAACCACAACCTAAGCAAAATCATGCTCCTCTGCTGCTGCTTCTCCCTCTCAGACATAAATTGTGGATTAGCTGGAAAGTCATCTTCCCACTCACTGGAGATCCACCTTGAAAACCATTTTCTTTCTGAAATGGAAGGAAAAACTAAGATTCTGAACGTCTGGGCTAGGACCTCAAGAGCCTAGTTTAGCAAGGTCGAACAACATCTCATTTCAACTGTCCTCGAGGGTTTAGAAGCCACCCCAAGGTACCTGGAGCCCTGATAAGCAAGGCAGGCAAAGTGCCAGGGAGCTCACAGAGCCTGGGAGTCTTAACTTCAAAGCAGCCAGCCTTGGCCAAGTGCCACAAAACCCAGGCTTACCCAAAAAGCAGAAATCCAGAGGCCTGAACTCTCAGGTTTTGATCATCTCTGGACATGGTCAGGTGAAAGAGCAGCGGGGAAAGCAAGGAGGACACACAAAGTGCATTTCTCATCAAAATTTTATCATGGCAATTACACAGTTGCACTTTCAGGAATGCTTTTAACTAGTTTTCCGATGGTCCATGAGAAAAAAAAGGCCTATTTTGCCCAGAAGGGTGACTTCTGGAAAAAAGCATAGAACTGGAACAACAAAATCTCTTTCCTTCCCTCGATCCTAGCTCAGAAAAAAATAGGGGGAAAATGCCATTTTTGTTAGAAGCTACACACAAAAGCCATTTCGGAACCCACAGGGCCAGGGTGGATGGAGCTCTGAACAACCTGGTCTAGAGAAAGGTCCCTGCTCAAACAGGAGGCTTGGAAGAACAATATGGTCTTTAAGGTCCTTTCCAACCCAAACCCCTCTGTGATGCTATGATTCCGTTTTTGGGGCTGACTTGGGTAAACCAATCCTCTGCCGCTCTCATCAGACTTTTGCACA
>VWYO01021847.1:118565-132987 GCA_013400275.1 Rhadina sibilatrix | reverse complement strand
GGCTCCGCGGGTTCGAGCCCCGGCTCCGCCGCACTCCGCGGCTCTCCGCCGTTGCGCATCCCGCCCTGCTCGGGCGCTTCCTAACCCAGTGCTTCCCGAGTAATTAATAACGACGAGTAATAAAGCATCGCGCTGTCACTCAGGGTACAGCTCTCAACCCCCAGCTAAAAGAATGGAGCGACTGGGACGAGCAGTAACTTCTCTCTGCCGGTAGCAATTATTGAACGGGAAGAAACTGCTTTGGTAGGTGCAGGCGACAGACTGCCCGCAGCCCACCGACCCTGGCAGGAGGAGCATCACGGCTGGGTTTCAGTGCAGGTGCCAGAGCTGGACCCTGAAAAGCCTCTCCCAGGCCATCAGAGGCTTAGAGCAGTGGTGCCACAGCTGTCGAGCACTATTGTAACCTCACACGCAAGACGTCGACTGTCAGACCTTCAGGCCTTAAACCAGGAGGAGGACATGCATTGAGCAGCAGAGAGAGGAACTATTGTATTTTACCTGTCCAGGTGTTTTCTGTAGTCCAAGCCTCAGCTTCATAGCTCACATCCCTGAACTAGAGTTTGGCGATCAGATCACTCCAAATCAGCATTTCTTCACATTTTATCCTCTTAATTCTTGTTCCAAGTGACAGCTGTGTTTGCTTACTCCTCCTCTTCCTCCCCCAGAAAGATTTGTCCCAATCTTAGAAACTAATCCTTCAAGGAGAAAACAGGATTAGACTGGCAAAGCCAGGGGTTTGGTAGTAGAATGGCTGTGTTTTCCCAAACACTCATAAATCCAACGGGCAGGTACGAGCCATGGGGTCTGAGCTGCCACCCAGCTGCTCCAAATGAGCACCACGTTCCCCAAGTTCTTTGGCCATGCACCCTCCTCAGCTGCACTCCCTGAGAGCAGGCAGGGGAGAAGCTCCAGCAAAAAACACAAGGAACCCTCCAGACATGGAGCCAGCCTACTGCAGCAGTAGGAAAGACAATTTTTCCTCAAGTAAAGACACGCCAAGTCTCTTGGTTCCTGTGCCTCTCACTGAAATTGCCTGCTATAAAATTCAGGTGGAATGTAAAATGCAGTTTAAAAAAAAAAAAAAGGCTAAACCAAGACAAACAGGATTTCCTGACTTTTCCTTGAGAAAGTAGGTTAGGCTGCACACAGGGCCCTTTTCTAGGCAGAGATTACAGGTGAAGGGCATGGTCTCCACCTGGATGGAGAGCAATAGGCAGCTTAAGAGAACACGCAGCAGTGACAGTTTGATGGGGAAAGAGGCCGGACATGAGACACCTTGAAGAAATTAGAGTCAGCTCTGCTGTGTGACAGTCTTCAGTCACTGCACAGATACAGTCCACTTCCAAATAACCCATTGCACCTTTAATGAAAGTATAGCAGTAGGCACATGTGAGATGCCTACACTTCCCACTGGAAGACCGTTCTTATCCCCATCCTGGTTTTTGCACTCAAGCTCAAGGCACCCCAGCCTGCTCTAAGGCTGCAAAGCCTCAGAGACCAGGGCAGGGGAAGGACAGGCCTGGAGGGGTTCCTAGGTCCACCCAGCTCTGGATAAACTCCCTGACTTCTCAAGGCAGAAGGCGTGGGCTCTCCCTTCTGCCTCCTCACAGCTGGAGGCCACAGTCAGGCCAGGAGCACCAGAGGGAAGCACAAAAGCCAATTTGCCTACGCTGATCCCCAACCCAGCAAGGCACCCCAAACCTCTCCCTCTCTCCCAGCTTGCAAGAGGCATTGCACAGAGGCGTTCCAGCTGGCCACAAAGACCAGTCAACCACCAACAAGGTACATACACAATGCCTTCTCCTCCTACACCACTTCTCCCACCACACCTTCCTTCCTGCACTCGGGCAAGAGTCACTATTTATTTTCCGCACACGCTCTGGGAGAAAGGAACCATTGCGAGATTTTTATTTTTTTTTTTGGTGATGGTGGAGAGGTATTGTTTTGTTTGTATGTTTTCCAAAGCCAGTGGGCACGGGGGTGAGGCAAGCCCGTGCGAGTGTGCAGCAACACTGCTGCCAGCTCCCGTCAGCCCAAGTGGCACAGCGCCTGGGGGACGCTGACGAAATACTTGGGGGTTTCCGCTTGGTTGCACAAAATGCCCCTGAAATTGCCAGGTCAGGAGAAAAGGTGCAGTGCAGGAGGTGACAAAGAGATAGCAAAGCCCTAAAAGACCAGCCAGAATCCGTGACCCCTTTTTCTGTTCCTATTACAGGTGAGCCAGGAAACCCACCTCACGCCCCTCGACAACCGGAGATGGAGTGCCCAGATACTGAAGGTCTATCAGCTCTTCCTTCACAAGCATCGACAGAATCACCCCCAACCTCTATCTTTCCAAGCACTTTTAAGACTCTTGCCATATGAAAACATTTTGGGAGTTTTTTGCTGCTGTTGGATGATTGGGTTTTTTTTCTTCTCCCCCTTTTCTTATAGGATGACGTGGTTTATCTTACTTGCTCAACGGGATCACTGCCTTTCCACTGAAGAGCCTATTTTAAATATCAACACAGGTTGGTATTTTAAGAGTTATTTAAAATGTCACCAGTCACAGAATGTTTAATTATTGCAAACATCTTTCAAAAAATTCCACCGTGGGTTTCTTGCGCCGAGTGATTTATTTCGGATATAATTTCTGTTTAATTAATAGGGGATTTAGCTCTGACCTGGAGGGTGTGAGAACCAGCAGAGGAGCTGGAGCTGAGTCGAGTTAACATTAAACCTGCTTGTGCCTGTTGGAGGCTGAGAAGGAAAAAAAACAACAAATCAGGCTGGCACTTATTCAGGTGCTGCTGCTACCCAGCAATATTCTCATGTTGATTGCAATGGAAAAAATTGTAAAGGCAAACAGAACTTGGGGGGGGGAAAAAGTTAATCACCAGAATATGAACACTGTGCTTTGTTATTTATTTTAACTATGTATATAATTTGCTATAGAGCATAATTACCCCTAATTTCAGCTGAGATAATATCTAGGCCACTCTTTGTTATTCATATAAGCTCAGAGAGCAGTTTCTCAATCAGTCTGGCCCGAATTTCCTTACACCTTGAGAACAATTGGAATCAAGGACTAAAAGGTTATTTTGGGAGGGGCAAAAAAACCCCAAAAAAGCACCTACTTAAAAAAAAAAAAATACAAAATTGGAAAATGCCTAATCTATGCTGCTCAAAACACCAGGTTACATCAGAACCAACTTTAATATCCTGTAAAAATCTCTTAGTATGACGCACATACAGCTGTCTAATATTGCTGCTTAAAATGCCTCGGCGTTAAATAAGATTCTATGCTGTAAAATTTTGCAAGGTGATAAAACAAAAAAAAAAAAAAAAGATATAATAAATATAAACCATCTGCATTTTTTTTAACAAGCCATTTGGAAACGGATTTCATTTATATTTAGAATTGTTTTGAAGTGTTCCCTTTTTTGAAAACGTCCCAGTTTACAGTATATTAGGTTTTCAGTAGAAAGATTAAAAGAGCTGACGCACAAATAAACACGCATGCACACCCAGAGCAATTTCCAGAGCTATGAGAGCATTTGATTCTTCAAGGATACTCCAGCTGGCTTTTAGTCACATAAAAAGGGTTAGTGTGTGCAATCGGCAGCTCTGGAAAATGGATTCATGAACACAAAAATGCATTAAAAACAACATTAAGGTTTTGGCAACAACCAAAGCAAGCCAGGAAACCCAGCTTCAGGCTGAACTCGCATCCTTAACTCCTTCCACGGTGCTTGCTGAAAGGCTTGGTCACATGCTGCAGGAGGGGAAAACCCATCCTGGGGCTTCTAAACATCGCAGCAGAGACACCGAGGGGAGCCAGGGCTCAACAGGGTCAGGGCAAAAGAGAGAACGATGCCTTTTTGGTCTGACCTAGCTCCTCCCGTGGAGTTCTCTCCTTTAAGAGACTCGCATCTCGTGTCACAGGTCTGGCATCTCCGCTGAAAAAGCTTCCCCCACTTAACTCCTTGGTGTTACTTCTGCTGCTCCCGAGTGCTCCCTGAGCGTTTGCTTCCAGCAAACCTCCAATGCCAGCGAAACAGGGCTGAGCCAGCACTGCTCGAGCATCTCAAAGTGACAAAAGCTGTGTGTGCCCTCGCACCATTGCCCAGCACCTTGGGCTCCCCCCTCCCCTCTCAGTTTGCCATCAGCTGCACATTCAACTCTCACCCCCAAAGCTTAGCTCAGTCCGTGGGAGGCTGGTGTTTGCCTTTTTTAACTCACTTCAGCAATCTCAAAAGCCTCAGTGTTTTTGTTCTGAGGAATCCCACACCTAGAAGAACTGATGGTTTCGGGGCTATTTTTGTCACCTATTATTTTCCTCTCTACAAATCTCCTCTTAAGATTAAAAATTAGATTTTTTTTTTTTTCCCCCCAGTATATGATGGTGGTAGAGTACAAAACAAAATTAAAAAGGCATTTTGTGCCAGACGAAGCAGGCAATTTATAAAAAGGATGGGGCTGTAACCCATCCTTACTTCTTTTGCCATTCCTTCTCCCAGTAGAGCAATATCTACCAGGAAGCATTACAAAGTACAAGAAAGTTACTTTTTAAAGTAAATTAAGCACTGTATTAGAACTACAGACATTATCATGCCTAGTAACAAATATCTGAATGATCATTTGTTTAATTTTAAATCATTCACTCTATTAATAAGCAAATACATTATTGACCAGATATCAGATGTAATTCTTCTGCCTGAAAACAGCTACTGAGAATGTTAAGTTCATCATCATTAAGGGGGAAAAAAAGGCTTTTATTGGACTTTCTCTTACTATTTTATCATTTAATTACCTGGTGCTAACATCTGATCAATGACATGAAAGTTTGAAAAAGCCAGAGATTTTTTTCAAAAGACACACCTCTGGACAGAAAACTGCATTTACAAGTCCAGCATTTTGCCTTTTTTGGTGCCTAATTGCCTTCTGTACCAATTAATGTGGAGCTAACAGGGATCTGCTCTCTTTCCTGTAGGATACACAATCCAAATTCTCTACGCCCTCTCTCATGTGCTCCTTCACAGCTTCTCTGTTTGCATCATCACAGCTCACTGTCTGCTCAAATTCCTGGATTTTTCCTTCCTTCACAGAAACCCTTCACCGCTCATGCAGCCTCAGGAATGTCAGGACTCGGAGGGAAATTTTTTAAATCTAATTATAACCTTGTATTTATGTTTTCACCTTGCGGTTTTCAAGGTGAGGGAGAGGAAGAATTCCTTTCTACCTCTGAAATCAGGAAGTTCTGCCAAAAAGATTTACACAGCTGGCATCTCACTCCCAATACATAAAGTGGTGCAGCCATCTCCAAAAAATTCCTTTTTCCCTTCCCTATGCAGCTCCTTTGTTCCCTTTTCTTATTTCTGGGGACTTTGAGTTTATGGTTTCTGTCCTGAAAAAAAATAAAACATTAGAAACAAACAGAGGAACTTCATATCTCATTTGTATTTACTTCCTCTCTCAGCTCTTCACTCACTCAACCAAGGAGAAAGGAAGCTGTATTTCCAGAAGAGAGGAAGGATTTAGAGGGTAAAACGTCATCCTTTGGATGTTTTCTGGATTACATGGTTCCAGAAAAGAATGCATGCCAAAGAAAGAGTAGCTGCCCAGGGAGCTGGAGCTCTTCAAACAGAAAAGACAACTGGAATGGCAAGATGGTAAGACATTTCCAGCAGGAAGTTAGCCTTACAAATAACAATTTCTCATGTGCTCCCTAGCTGCCTATTTTCAGCATCAAAACTCCCCAGAAGCAGTGATGCTACGGTACCTACAGTGCCAGAATAAGAATTTTCAGCAAGCAGAAAAAAAGAGAAAGTTAAATGATAAAAGTCTGAGAGGAATATAAAAACTGCTTTGGGGGAGACTCTTTTCCCCTTTGGGTTTCCCACATCCTCCTAATAAGGACTGGAGAAGCAAGAAAGTCCTATATTAGGAAGCAATTTTGTCTTCCCCCCCAGCCCAGATCTTTGGATGCACACAGAGAGCATGTTCCAATTAACAAACAAAATCACAGATCTTAAAAAAAAAAAAATACAACCACCACCAGCAGGGCATGAGGCAGGTTTGGAGGTGTGTAACACCAGTGGAGACCACTGAACAGGACAACCTAAACCTGTTCTGAGTAAAGGACCAAGATAAAGCACAACCTGATTTACAAAGCAAGAATTTTTCCTTTGTCATTAAAGAAACCACAAAAAAAAAAAAAAAAAAAAATTCCAACAAAACATGAATTACAGGGTTTGACCTCAGAGTTGAGCACAGGACCCTTCAGCACAACCCTCAGTGCAGAAAAAACAAAACCCCAAGTAATTCTCATTTCTCCAACACACCCCGGATCTCCTCTCTCAAGAGCATACACACACAGGCACACTCACACTCTCACAACCAAGAATCCCTATCCCAAGGATGCTCCAGGCAGCCTTGGCTCCTGGGAAGTTTTGGACTAAGCCAAGACCTGGGTCTCATTCAAAGGCCCTGGAGGGACTGCAGCTGGGCTTGCTTCAGGGGGCACATCTGCAAATCCACACTGCCCATCAGAGAAATGCTGTTCAGGGGAACTGATTTGATCCCACAGGTTGGAGTGTTTGCACACTCAGCTCTGCAGGTGTTTTATGTTGAGACACAGAAAAAAGCCCATGCCTGCATCTACCAGCAGCAATAAATACCTCAGCAATAAGGAAACTGATAGTTTTCCTTTGCTGTCTAAAAATCTCAATTCTGGAACACACACTGTGTGTCAGTTAAGCTCAGGCAAGGCTGAAGTGCAGCCTTTTGTGGCCCAGCTCTAACAGCTGAGCTCTAATTAGCTCAGTACTAATTCAGTGGGGCTGCTGATATTCCACTGGACACTCAGCCAAATTCTCACAGGGATCAGGGACAAGTGGGGAAGCTGCAGTCCACTGCAAAAACAAAATGGGGAAAGACTGCTTATTACTTGCCTCTACATTCTTAATTTACAGGGCACTGCATTGTAGAAAACCCTAAAGTTCATTGATGGACTGCTGCACAGGTCAGAGCAAAGAAAAGGCACTTCAGGGCTTCCTCCTTTCTTGGCCAGCACCAGTACATGAAAGAAGGATGCTCCTTCACCTTTTCCCACCCTGGGCTCAGCTCCAATAATGTATTTTTCCTCTTCTTCTGCCCCTTTCTCCTCCTCTACGTCTTCCACTGGTGCTTTTCTCCTTCATGCTGTAGTAGAGGTTGGGGATGTTGACAAGGTGATAGTTGGGGCAATTCTAGCAAAGCAGCTTTTCAGATAATTTCTCATGACCTTGATGTTCAAACCAGTCCTTTTAACACAGAACACAGACCTACTTGCCCATATATCAGCATGTATTTTACTAGTCACTGGAAAAGTCTGAGAGGTAGGAATATTTGACGGGAGCCCTGATTTCACTCTCTCTCACCCCTTCTCTCAAGAAAAGTCCTGTCTAATGGGCAGCCAAGACTGCAGCAGAAAAACAAAAGGTAAATTTCAGTAAAAGCATTATTACAAAATCTAGTCAAGCATTGTAAATAGAACTGCCATATTATTATTGAGAAAAGGTGTAGTGCCCATGCAAACTACATATTTGATTAGGATCTCAACTCTTTGCTGAACCATGAATCTGAAATAATTTAGGTGATACATATAAATTTAATTTCTTTGTTCAACATTCCACATCTGAAAGGATGCACTGCAAATGTGCAGCTCTCACTGAAGTCTGCAAAATGAGTCTTCTTATAACTCGCCTATACTGTGTGGAAATAATCTGAAATAATCTTAAAGGAAAAGGAATAAACCTATTTTAAAAACAGCTGAGTCCTTTAGATCGTATACCATAACCAATTTATGGAGATAAATGGAATTCAATATTAAAGAAATACTGGGTTTTTCCCCTCCTGTGGAAAATTTAAATGCAAAAAGAAAAGGAAAGAAAAAAGAAAACAAAAGAGAGAAAGAAAAAGAAAAAGAAGGAAAGAAAGAAGTGGTAAGATCCAAGTAACACTTGGCTATTGTTTCTTTATCAGTGCCTGCTCGAGGCACTGCACCTTGTTTTTCCTGGCCCAAGCTAAAGGCAAGCTGATTGTGGAAATGACTCATTCCATCTCTATAATGGAGATACACCAGCTATTGGACATCTTTATTTCTCATTCATTAAATGAATCCAGTGTCTACTGCTGTGATAGCCATCAACAGACACAGACAAGGAAATAAAAAAAAAAGGGGAGAAAGAGCAAGAAGAGGAATACAAATGAATATTATAGGCTACTGTATGGGCCCTATTACTAAAAATGAATACAAAATACTCTAAAAAAAATACATTAAGCTGGTATTGGCTTACAATGAGGTCAATATTGTGATTCATTTAACTCAGGGGACAATAAATCTTGATATTGACTGAAAACATAAGTCAATATGCGCACTGTTGTGCGCATTCCATTATAAAAAACGAGGGGGGCAAGGGTAATGGAGATCACTTTTAAAGAAAATGAGTTTTGCCAAAAGATTTTTGTCTGGTTTTGAAATTCACTACTGCAGATCACCATAGCTGAATCCTTGGCCCTCAGCTGTGAGGCTGTGGGTTTGGGCTGGTGATCCCATCTCATCCCAGACACACTGGCAAGCTCCAGCACAAATGAGAGCCTTAGAAGCCCAGAAAAGGTGACAGGCTGTAGAAGACAGTGACCTTTACATGGCTGATCTGGTAACATTTAAGGCTACTCTTGCAATCTCCAGGGATAACTTCAATGAGAAGTCAAATACAACCAAACCTTCAAGACTAATATGGAAGAAAGGAGCCAGAGGATCTGTTTAGATTCCTTCAGCTTTGTGTTGAGCTGTAAGATTCTCCCTCTCTACCTCTAATGATCTGAAAAAAAGTATTATTAAAAAAAAAACCAAACAAACCACCACATACATGCAAAAAGAAGACCCTCCCATTTAAAAAACATCAGTTAAAAGCAGAGACTGTGTATCTAACATCCAAGCTCCCAGGATAGCTCAGCTCCTACCCTCAACTCTACCAACACAACCTGGCACCGACACAAGATCAGTCAGAAAAATCCAGAAGACCTTGCAGTCCTCATAGCTCTGGAAGGTTGTAATAAAAAGCCCAATTTTTGCAGAAACATTTGGATGTCAGCAGACTGGCTGGCCCAACACATTGTTCTGCTGGAAAGCTCCCACCTACACCTGAACTGTAGACACTGGGCTTACTCACCTGTGCTGTCTAAGCACAGTTATTCTCCCTTGCTGCAAGATCTTCCAAAATATCTCCTAAGGACCAGCTGGGCCAAGTGCCACAGGGAACCTGCATGCAGCTCCAGCTGATTCCATTAGCACCTGACCTCCTGTATTCATGTACAGGCCAACCTATTCTACAAACACTGAGCCTGCACAGTGGGCACTTTGACTAAAAGTCAAAGAACAAGCACTACATTGCTTTAAAAAGCCCTGCTCTTGTAAAAGCATCCTGTTTAACTGAAAAAAGAAAAAAAGAAAAAAAAAAAAGTTGTGCTACTATCAGTGAAATGCTTCAACTGTAAAATTAAGTTTTCCACGAGCTACAGGAACAGAATGTGACAACCCCAAGTTACTGACCTCTGAAGTCAATCAAGGTGAAGAGCAAAACTCCCTGACTCAGCACGTGACCAGCTTCAACAAGTCAGCAACTGAGGAGGATTCCCTCTCTGACCTTATATCCTAAGATGCTGAACCCTCACCATCACTGCCCAATTCCCCAGGAAAAGGGATGGGCAGCATATGCAGATGAGAGGAGAAAAAGATCCCACCCACCTGCAATACTGCAAAAGGAAAATCACAGGACTATTTTCCTGTAGAGAAGCATGCACAAATCCAGCTCTCAACCATGGAGAGAAGGGAATGCGAGTAGGGACACCTGTAGTCAGTGTTCTCTACATAAAAGCAGCGTGGCAACATGCTACAAAATAATGTAAAAAAAAAGCAGAGAAGGCCACTTCTCACAGGACAAGCTTGATGTCACAGAGGCAGGATGTCACCCAGGCTCGTTCACAAGCCAGCAGTGCCCTCTTCAAGCTGCTTTCACCCACGCTGGCTCCGGGGACAGGCGGCAGCAATCGATACCCACACGCTGAGCCCTAACAACTGACAGCACTCCTGGCTTGATGCAGCTCAGGGAGAGGCCAGGAAGCTCCACGCCACTGCCATGCACAAAATTCAGAGGTTACAGAAACAGGGACCCTGCACGAGTGAGTGAAAAATGCCTGCAGTTGTTTAAGAAGGTGTATATCCAGGCAGGCTTAAAGACAGAGCACTGAGGCAAGGTACCACAAGCCATCTAATGTCATGGTTTCACTTAAATGTCTAAGAAAGAGTGGCAGACAGTGAAATTACTGCTCATTACTCCCACCACTCCTATCTGGGAATGGGTTTAGTAATGCCTGCCTCTTTCCTAGTCCAACATATTGTCCTGGTTCCAGGCAGGACAGGGTTAATTTTTGCAGTAACCAGCAGAGGGTAGGCCAGGTATGCCCAGGACCCAGAGGTTATTCTGTATCACCTCATATCACTGCCAGGGCTGGGGGAAAGGGAGTCTCTTCCAGTTGGCATAGCATGGAGAGGGAGAACTTGGGTGTTGTCTGTTGTCAGAGGGTGTCCTTAGGAATTGTTCATCTCTTTCTTGTACCCTCTGTCATTATTCCTGTTGCTGTTTATTTTCTTATCTCATTGCTGTTTTCAGTAAATTGTTCTTATCTCTCATATGTGAGCCTTACCTTTTGTGCCTCCAATTCTCCTTTCCATCCCACTGCAGAGGGAAGGAAGGCAGGAGGGAGCAAGAGGCTCGTGATTTGGAGATTCTCAGTGAGAGCACTAAACTGGGAAGTACCATTCCTAGACCATGACCTGCATGCTAAAGGAAAGCAAAAGAGTGCATAGGCAATGACCTGGTAAGATTTCTTGCTTTATGTGACATCCTTCTTAATATGCAGCACTGCCACTATGGTGCTCCTGACAAAGACAGCTCACGAGCATCAGGCCAGCAGCAGAAGCAGAGGGAAGGGCATCTCACTAATTTTAATGGACATGTCAGCACTCTGTTGTCCTGCCAACCTTGTTGAATAAGCTTTCTCTCAGCAGAGAGCACATCCTTGCTGGGAAGCACTGGTCAGAGCCTTGGCCGAGGCCTATTCAAACCTCAAGTCTGGCTATAAGCACTGTTGGACTCCAACAAGCCTAGCTGCAGGTCTTGGTTACATTACTGCATGTCTTTAGTTTACAGGCATGCTGCATGCTGCAACCAAAGCTTTGCCTGAAACCCCCCTGACAGGAAAATCAGCCTGTGCCTGTGTTTGTGTCTGTACAGATATTACCTGGCTTGGCTGCTTGCAAACAAACTCTTTGCCCTGTCATGCTGAGAGTCAAGGTGCCTTGCAGAGAAGGTGACTTGCAGCTGAGAAGAGCTTCAGCTCCCCTGGGCAGCAGCCAGGTGCCCTGTGGCAGTGGGGCACTGGATCAGGTGGGACTGGGATGCAGCTTCTTTGTGACAGCGTGCCCACACATCCATGTGCAGACAGCTCTCCTCACTGCACATGGACCTTACTGAGCCAGCTGGGGAAGGAGGCTGGGATGCCAGCTCAGCTACAGCCCAGTCAAAGGACAGCAGTGGGGTAGGGAGGATGAAGAAAGCCACTTCCAGCTTAAAGGAGACACAGCACAAACTCTGCACAAACTTGAGCCAGTGGTAGGTCAGAGAAAGCTGGCCACTCCACTTCAAGAAAAACAGCAAACGAAAAAATAACCCCAAAGACCTCCTAAAACTGAACAAAGACATAACATGCCACTGCTTCACAAATTAAAAACACTAGAATTTGTTCCCATGGAAATCTTCAGGAGCCTTTATTCTTTTCCCTGAGCGAGAAATCTCTTTTCTATTTTTAAAAGGCACTAATTCTTTTGGACCCAGAGAGACTGCTGGGTGGGTTCGGATTTTCTCTCCCCCAGCCCAGTCTGCTCCTGCAGTGAGTGCTGAGGCAGAGCCCCAGCCCCTGCAGCCAGGCTCTCAGCTGGCTTGGAAAGTCAGTCCCAATTGGTGCTGAGGTGGGTTAGTTAGGAAAACTCTCTTCCTGCTGCTCAGCTGTAAATCCACTTGTGCACCCACCACTGCTTCCATGCAGCAGGGTGACACTACAAGCCCAGACAACATTGGGAAGCCAAAGGTGAGCTCAGAGCCTGCAGGCAGAGCCCCAGCTGTTAACAGATTATTGTAGGGACACACACACCCCCTTCCTTCACACCCATGTCCAGGTTGGGACTTTAATTCCTCTCCCTGGACTGGGCCTCCCTGCTCATACCTCCATCCCACACCATCCTGCCCCCTCCCCACCTGGGGCTCTCCCTAAGTCCAGAAACCAGGCACCCTGGCACAAAGCAGAGTGTTCACCCCCCAAGAGTGCAGGAGGTTTGAGACTGTTAAGATGTACTTCACAGCTCAGACCCAGCTCAGCATAAAACATTCCGGTTTTCTCTCTCTCTTTTTTCCTTTCCCCTTTTCTGAAAGATTCCTCCAGAGATAGACAAGGAGGAAGCATTTTTGCCTCCAAGAAAGAATGAAAATTACAACCCTATCTACATAGCAAAGGATACTTTACCCCTGGGTGCAGAACAAGAAGGCTGAAAGAAATGTAAGCTAACACAAAAATTATGAGCAACTTTGGATGTGGGTAGGTCTCTGGTGTGAGACCAGCATTAAATCCTTTCTTATTTCTTCCTCCTTTCTGTTTCTAAGATGCAGATAGATATTCAGAACTTATGGTGGGCAAGACAGATAAATAAAGTTTTTGAGATTGCAGAATACATACAGCTCTGTGGTTGGGACTCTAACCACACAGGCAAGGCTGAAGAATAAGTCCTGCAGAACTAGTAAGAACAGGAAGATGAAATGCATTCAGTGTTGTGATAATTAATTAAACTACTTCAGTTAGGGACACAGGTTGGTGCCATTTCTTGTGCAATGTATTTATAGGCATATCAGTCCAACAGTGATGGAAAGTGAAACCTTGTCTGAAATATTGCTCTTCAACAGCCAGATAAGAGCACTAGAACTGCTCTCATATGTGTAAGCCAGCTCTTCTCCAGCCCTCAGTTATTCTCTGCCAGCTGTTTAGTCTTCCAGAAAGGATACCTACATTTTTCCCACATTCAAACATTTTATCAAAACTGCCATGTAAAAGTCAATGGATATTGAAACACTGTATATTCTTGCTACAGCCCCGAATTCAATTATAATCCTTCAAGACCCCAGGGAAAAGTTACAAGTGGAAACACTGTGTGCTAAAAACATGAGAAACGATGGCATTCAGCATTTGTAAGTTTATTTCTACTGCCTTTCCACAGGAAAGCGGGTACAAATAATTGGCAGTCATAATATTGCTTTTGTTTGGAATCCCTCCTTTGCTGCTAACCTCAGGTAATCTTTAGTTTAAGTTGTCTTGCTTATGAAGATACCAAGAGATTCCCCTCCCTACCTAGATGCTTTCCAAAGCATTAGGCTTGTGACTAAACAAGGGAGTAGATTCAAAACCCATCACGGCTGTTCCCCATACCAGCTACTAGCAGCTGCATTAGAAAAACAAATAAATAAATAAACAAACAAAAAGGCCTTTTTTACTTCCCCTGCCCTTGTTTTTTTTTTTTTTTTCTTTTTGCACAGACACCTTTAAAGACTTTTACTTTGAGCGAATATGGGGCTCGTCACTTGATGATTAATTTGCATGTTGATGGGCAGTCAGTGTAGCAGCTTTCAGATTAGGGACATTCCGCTGCACACTAAAAGGCACAAAGAACAAAAAGTGAATTTCAATCTTGCCCTTCTTTTCCAGTCAGTGCATTCCCAGCCCATGTCTATTGATGAGCAGTTGGAACAATACCAAAATGCAGTGTAAGATCAATCCTGCTGTTTACTTCGCTGAGCTGAAGGAACAAAGGACAGAAGAAAGGACTTAAACCCAGCTATAGTAAAAGAGTGGGGATGAAGGATGAAAAATGTGCCTGATGGGCAGTAGCACAGAGTAAACTCATTTAGAAAATAGGCAGCTCCAGCTGAGATAAAACCAATGATGATTTGTATTTTGTACTGTATCTTCAGGGGATAAAAGCACTTCTATCAGATACCATTGGAGGCAAACTTGAAACACTGCAGTAAAATGCTATGTTCCCTACCAGGGAGAGAATAAAAATTCCCATAATTGCAAAGGAGTGTTAAATATCTGATTGTGCATGCCTTTTTCCTCCCATGGTGAGATAACTCAACCCAGTCCTCTTTTTAACTTCACAGGACCTGTCTAATAGAATATTCAGCTGGATGCTTTTGTATCAAATGCAGCATGACACCATGTTTTACTTTGATAAATACTGATAATTGTAATTTGGGGGATTATTAGCCTTTAAGACCTTTTTTTTTTTTTT